>BMAW01074544.1:357805-479456 GCA_019974015.1 Nephila pilipes | reverse complement strand
CAACAGACGTTTCAATATGTCGCATTTATTTTTTTAAAATATTTATGTATTAAGTTTACTCAGGCGACTTCTGCACCCATCTTAACATGCAGTCATGTTACTTCTATTACATCACAAAAGTTCAATGAACCCATATTCGACCTCATGCAAGTGCAGTATATATCTGTAGGAAGTATGTGTTGTGTGGTTTACCTAAACCTGACAAAAAAAAAATTAAAGTTTTGTAAAATTAATTATTTTTAAAAAATACGTATAATTCTGTGAATTGAATATGATTTTATGAATAGAAATTTAAAATTAGATTAGAACGTGGTTGTCTGAAAATTTCCTTTTACTGCTATTT
This sequence comes from Nephila pilipes, assembly GCA_019974015.1. Classification (NCBI taxonomy): domain Eukaryota; kingdom Metazoa; phylum Arthropoda; class Arachnida; order Araneae; family Nephilidae; genus Nephila; species Nephila pilipes. The sequence goes on along the minus strand of BMAW01074544.1, from coordinate 479,113 downwards.
GGAATGGTACTTTCATACTCTATGATTCACTGAGAAATATTTGCTGGAAGTATTTTGGCAACGCCAATAAATTTTTTAAACAATAGAAATCCGAGTTTTGATTAGGTATCAGAATAATAGAACTTTCTATGTTTTATGGATATTCAGTTTTTTTTTCACCATCTCAGCATAAGTTTTGAGTTTTAATTAATTACCGAATTATCATTTCGTTATGAGATTTATTTTTGTATTTTGAAACGAAAAGGGATAAAGTATTTTGCTTTGTAATTAGTATTGTGATGTGATGTGAATAAACTTTCTGTTATTGTTATTATGATTCGAAGTTGTTTACTAGCCAGTCTTATTAGATTATGAATAACTATGCTATCTTCCAAAGGAGGAAAAAATCTGCTTTTGTAAGAGAGGAAATTTCCGATCTGTTTATTTTTGTAGGATTTCCCGCTTATCTGCGTACTGCAATCAGAAAGACGATCGAAAGAAACGGAAATTTTTCATTTGTAGATAACCGCATTACAGAATTTTTTTTTTTTTCTCGTAAGGTTTTTATCGAAGTTAACGTGCAAAAACAATTTCGGAAATGATCAATCGATTCACTCGAGTTTCAATTAGAATAGGAGACGGAGGGAAACGGATTTTCGTTGATATTTTGGTTGAAATTTAAGAAAGTAAAATCGAGTTATTGTTATACGAAGGTTTTCAAATGTATAGAATATCAAATAGTATTTGTACACCTAAAGGAAAACGGAGAGTTGCTTAATGAAATATTAAAATTTTTAACATCCATCTATTGCAATGAAATTGTACTATCCTACGACGCTGATTGTTGGGGATTCATTACATTCAATAGGCTGAGGTGAAGATGTATATTGTTTCTAACCTAAAAACATATTCATTTAGGCCAAATATTTCTATTTTATTCAAATTTGAAAACAAATAAAGGAAAGAACTTGATTTATTGCGTATAGAATTTTTTATGACTTATTTGCTTTCTCTTTTCTTAAAAATTCTCAATGGGTACTGTCAGGGCTGGATTGATGAAAGCCTATCTATTGATGAGACCCATTGTGTGTTCAATGCCAGCGGTCATTTGTCTATCTTTTGTGTTGAATACTTACCTGATAATTTATGAATCTATTACGTATCTAAAGCCATTCGTACATAACAAAATTAGTATTTGATAAAATATGTAATATGAAATATATGGTGTTTTTCTTTTCGCGTTAAGCAGTTTTGTTGTTGTTGATTTCGCAAATATTTCGCTTTAAAACGTGTTATAGAGATTCTGAAGCCAAATATCAAAACTACTGTCCAAGAGGTAAAGATCGCTGAACATTTGTATTGTGAGATAACAAAATTCGCAACTTTCTATTGCAATATATTAAAATTTGAACATTTTTTCCAAATATATCATTTTTGACATCATGTTTGACATTTTTGAGGTCCTCTGCTGACTTGGGGAGGCCTGTTTAGATGGGATTAAAAATTCCATTATATATAGAAGTTGAATACATAATTCTACTTCTAAACGCCTTCAGGGCCGAACCATCTAAGGTTGGCGCTGGAATCGTGATCCTGAGGCCCCGTAGAGATCTTTTTATTTCCCATAGGGTTTGCTATCTGTGATAAACACGAGTGACGCACACACCCCGGAATACTATAGATATCTTTCTCTTTTTCGACCCTCCTTGTCAACCTTTTATTTTTATTTTTACCTTCCCCATTTTTTTCATTCGTCTTTCTGGGTCTTGCACCATTAAATTCCACTATTAACCTCTAAACAAAAATTATTGTTATATTGAGGGTAAACCTTAGATGTTACGTTTTTCCATAGGAGTACGGCATTTTTTTTTTTTTTTTTTTTTTGCTTTTAAAATATTTAAGCATTAAATATGAAAAAATATCGTCGTGATGGTAAAGGGGAGAGTTTTATCTCTTTGGGAAATGTGCATAAAGAAAAACTTAAGCGGCTCACGCTTTTTAAAACGAGCACAACTTTGTAATTATTTCCAAACAAGAATATTGAAGGAAAATTCAGTGTGAGGAGGAAAGTAATGAGTTATTATATCGAGATATTCCCATAATAATGGAATATATATATATATATATAAACAACTTATGGTGGAATGTTCTTTGGTGCTTATATGTGTAATAAAAGTTTTAAGTTTTTATTCAGAGGACCCGCGGGCTGGCCAGGCCTGGCTTAGAGTAAAGGCTCCCAAACTTTCTTGGCTTATCGTCCCCTCCTCGTAAAAACTACTCACTGCCCTTTTTAAGAAAGTAAATAAAACACGGACTTCCCGGTTTTGAAATCAATATTGTAGCCTATAGTTTTTCAACTTTTTGGAGTAGTAGTCCACTTTTTCCGTATCAAATCACTGTTATCTCTCTTGTATACTATATTATATATTAAGTAACAAGGGGAAATAGTTAAAGATTTATGTAACAGTCAAAAAGGTATTGGATCAAAGCTATAATTATGAATACCTACTTTTAATGCTACTAATCTAGCTTGTGGACACAATACGTTTCCTTAGATTTCTTCCATGCCCACAGGTGGATTGATAGCGACCCCTTTGAAAATCACTGATTTAGAGGTAGGAATATGTTTTGCTGGAATGGGAAGAACATATTTCCCCATATGGTTCAAAAGAGATTAATAAAATCGTGCTTTTTCCTCTCAAAACACATTAAAGACTCTAATAAGGGTGGATACGAAATCGTAGTAGGCAGTCGGATGGAGATACTTTCGAGCTTTTAATTCTGGTTTGGAATGTCTTTGATTACTAACAACCCAAGTGGACTCAGTGCCATTAAACCAACCAACCAACCAACCATTACTGACAACATTCGTTTCATATATGGTAAATTGACGGCTCTTGGGATTTTTCATATCCGGTCAATAACGTTAAGTTGTTTCTAGTATGAAGTATTTCTTACGTTTCGCGGAAATATGTTCAAGAAAATTCGAATATCAAATTATTTTACATCTTACTAAAAGCATAAGCAAAATATATCTCTGTTATTTCTTTTACCAATGCACTGTTACCAACTGGAAGTTGGTCTCTCTTCTCTGTTTCAGGCCACGTATTATAATGTATTCGGTTACGATTACGAGTATAACTGAATTATAAAATTAGTTTCCTGTATTTTTTTTCTTCCTGAATAGTCTGAATATAAAATGTAAACTAATTATGTGAAGTCATTTTCCCCCTGCGAAAATCAAAACTATTCCACCATATTTTATTTTTATATCATTTTTTTTTCCACCTTATCTTTTAAAATAAAGGTGTTTATGATTTAGACCTGAAAGTGAATCGTTAAGATCCGACTATAAAGCTAATTATGTTATTTGATCCTATTTATTGTTTTAATATTAAAATCTTTAAATTGCTTCCAGTAAATATAAGGCATGCCTACAGTTTAAATTAGTATTTCACCATAAAAAAAATATTTAAATTTTTTTAAGCGATATGGTGTTGAATCTGATGTGGATGTATTCGGAAATTTAGAACTTAAACAATTAAGACAAAATAATACAATTAAGGTACAAAGTTACATACACTCACTTCTCCTTCATGTAGAGCGACTCAACTTACAAAGGTTTAGTTAGAAATAAATTAAAGTTATATACTATCTGTCCATGTGAGCTACTTACAATATACAGAGTAGGTCAATCGAAATAGATAAATATTTCTTTGGGATTGTAAAACAGTGTTATGTGTGGAAAAAAATGTCAATATCTGAGGGGTGGTCACAACTTTAGTAAAAGTTCTGCTATATTATATGAATAGTTAGTGGTTTATAAGTATATATTGAAAGCGCATTCGTGGGTTTTTTTTTTTAAAAAAAAAAATCTGATGAAATAAATCTCGGGAAAAATTTAAAAAAAAAACAATTGAAGAAGTATAATTTTGTTTTACATGGTAGGGTCACGGTAGCCGAGTGGTCAATGGTCGCGAGCTCATGGCCGGCATTTTTCCGTCAAGTCGTGGATTCGAGCCCTGATACCACGACAAATCCATCCTGTAGCAAGGTTGAGGCACATTCCACCAATAAGTCCTTTGGAATGTATTGGGAGTTAGGTCAGAGAGGAATGCAAGTTTAGGTGTCATCCTCGTCATTTGACTGTACTTCAAAATGACAAGGTCTATCTCCAATGCTTTTCGTATTGCTAAGCAAGCACAACGTTAATAAATTATCAAGAAGTTTATCGCCTATTATATTTTTACTTGTGTATGGGAAAGAATGCTCCGTAATTATTTTTTAAGAGGACATAATCCGGCAGAGAGATAACAGACCAGAGCACCGCCGGTTATCGAAAACGTCGAGTTACTTGAAAATCACTAATAATAACGCATTTAAACAGAAAAAAAAGTTGTGTATTATGTATAAAATTAAATGCAGTACACGTTGTCAACATACGGAAAATTTAAAGTATTAAAAATTTACTCTTATTCTTTGATGTATTGGTATCCTGCATCATTCCATAGATAAAAAGGAATAAAAAATTTATATATATAAGATACACTGTTGTGTCATGGAAAAGACCTTGATATCCGTATTAAAAAATAATTTCTGTAAAAGAGGAATTACTTACACGTATTATAATCGTGTAAATATGAAGAGATGAATATAAATTATTTGAAATATTATATTTATGCTTAAAATATAAGAAAATATATAATGTTGAAATTTTTATGGATAGAATTATAGTTAAATATCTCATACATTTATGTCAAAATATTTTAATTCTTGACTTTTACACTCTGATATTTCCAAATCTTTTATACAACAATATTCAAATGTATTAATAATTGGATTATTATATTTTAAACTGCATATGTTCACGTCTTGTCATATTGAGTCTAAACGTTATGTAAAGTAAAAAAAATTCTATAAAGATTTTTAATGATTTAAAATGGTCAGAAGTTTATTTGGGGTTTGAAAATTCATACTTATTAAAACATACTTTTGTCTTAATTGTCTGAAAAACTTTTTTTTTTTAATGAAAAGATATCAATTCATAAATTATTGCTATTTCGATACTTCAAATAAGTATTGCAGTCTGTTTAATGATGTTTTACTTTTCTTTACATTTTGAATTTAGTCTACATATGTTGAACACATGGTACGTTGTACAATTATTACGAGTAAGTGCAACATAGTGAATAGTATGTTATTATTTTTAAAAGAACTGATTGTTTTTAAGAAAAAAAATATTTCATTTCAATGGTTTATCAATGAATTTACGCATGTTCAGTAACGTATTTTCTCTTTTTAAAAAATAAAAAAAAATTGAAATGTTTGAAATATTTTCATTTTATTTTGCTTCCTATTCAACGTGTAAGAAATAAACTGAAAGTGCAGTTGTCTCAATTTTCAAAAGTAAGTCAAATTAATAATGAAACGATTAAAGGTTGGAAATAAAATAAGCTTTTCACTTTTATTGTTTAATTCTTAACATAAATAATTTCGAAATAATAAACTTTCAAAAAATATTTTTCTTCAAAATACGTTTGACATAAAATATATTTTTAAACACGAAAATAATAATATTTGTACATTACTGGATTTTTTTTTTAAAAAAAAAAATTGTTTTAATTTGAGTTTTTTTAATATTATTGCTCTCTTGGGTTTTTTTTTTTAAATTTTTGCACCACTCTTAAAAATATATTTAATCGTAAATTGAAGCATCGTTTTCTTAATTATGAATCTTAGCATATGAATAAAACATTTTGAAATATTTTTTATTTAGGGGAAATTTTAATTTTTTTTATCTATAATTAATTATTAATATTTTTGCATATCTCGGATACATTTAAGGAGAATGCAGTAGTAATGGCAACAGAACGAGAGCAAGGGGGAAGACTTTGTGAGTGTCTTTGAATATGCTATTCTGTGTGTGTTTTCTTTTTTCTCTTTCCCCTTTTTCTTTTCAGTTTATCAATGTTTTTTCTCCCATTTCAATTATTTGTGTAGAGTGCAAAAGAAAAATATTCATTGAAAAATCCATTTCATCCTTTGAATATTGTGCAAGCGTGAGCAAAAGAAATTTTCACAAATTCTTTAAAAATAGTGGGAAACCTAATTTTTCTTAAAGACATACATTTATACACATATATTAAATTTATTTACAATATTAAGCCTTTGTTACAATTTATCAGAAAATTTTCTGAAAATTTTTTTTGAATACATTTTGACTGCCAACATTTTTTATGCTTGGAAATAAAGATGATCCGAGAACTTAACTATAAATTTGTAATACTTTCATAATAATTCTTTCTCGTGAGAAATCTTAAACCTCTAATAAATGACGTTAAGAAATGCGAAGCTTATTTACCAATGACAATGAAATAATAATTACAATGAAAATCAGTTGATGTTTCGCGTTTATATAAATAATGTATAAAACTCATACAGATTGAATTTTAAAATATAACACGTTAGTTTTTTATGTAACTCAATATAATAAGAACGACTTGCATAATGTAAAAGGCATTATGACTAATGTATTCAATTTTTAAATAATAAAACAGTAAAAAAAATGTTTTATCTTACATATTAAAATTGATGCATATTCTTACCTGGGTATTTTTTTAAAAATCCTTTCGTATTTTATATAGGAATGTAATATTATTCATTTTTAAAATCGTAAGGGATATCAAGTTATCCTAATGCATTACTAGCTGTAAATCTAGCTGTCATCCAACCTTATTACATTTTGTTTCCCAACTTCCTTTTTTAAAAGTTGAATTTGTAAACATTACCAAGACTATCACTACATGTTTCACAAAAAATATTTTCGTGAAGCATAAATATTATGCTTTTTCTGAATAATTATGTTTCTGATAATTGATAGTCCATGTCATATTCACTTAATTCACTCATGTCTCTCTTTTGGTCACTGACCTCTGCATCGTACAATGCTTCGGCGTCACTTACGCTCTCTGACGATGAACTAAGGTCGAATTTTTTCCGGATTTCCTCTTCAGAAAAACTGTGTTCACTAGCATTTTTATGAGCGTTCACAACAGTAAATTGTTCGTCTTGTGACAGCTGACGACAGAAAGATTCCATCACATTCCACTCGATGTTGTCCGCTTTTAGTATCACACACTGGTCTTTCTGTTTCAGTTGAGTCAACAAATCATTCACAGCGCTTGTCGTGATATTTCCCGTGAGCAACACCGCTGTCAAAACGTGGGCCAGAGATTTATTGATCTCCGAACTTTGGGAACGCAGCTCCGTACTGATCCTGTGAATGTCACTGATCGACCGATTGCGCATTTCGTACACTATTTGTTGAAGAATGTCGTAGATGTGCGTTTCTTCCTGTTGGATTCTGCGACAGGAATCTATGAATGTATTCTGGGCCACTAAAAGCGTGGCAAAACTATTATCAACAGTAGTGCTCAATTCGTACACTTTTTTGTCCAGGTCCTCGCTGATATCCGAAAGTTTGGGCTCCAGTTTGGGTAGGGGTTCGATTTGCTCATGAAGTCTTTGGAATTCTTGTCGAACCATTTCGCGCGTTTTGCTGCCTTGCTCCAGAGTGTTCGACAGATCCGTTTTCAATTCATCCGAAGTCTTCCAAAGCTCTTGAATGCCATTGATAACTTTTCTGGTGTACATTTCAACATCGGAGTCAAGTTCCTTAAATTTAGCTTCATGTGCGGTGAGTGCTTTATCTAATACCGCCGTCAGATTTTCCAATTGTTCCTGTGTCACAACTCTGCCTACGTCAAACAAATCCGCACCACTCCTTGCTCGCTCTCCTTGACTGAAAGTCGCTGATAAATTATCGATTTTGTTATTGCTGTCCTTAAGTAGCGTGAGTACACGTTCGTTAGCTCCTGCAAATGTTGTCTGCACATTAGTCAGAGCTTGCTCACTTTTATTTTCCTTGTGATGGAGTGTTAGTTGGACGTCTTTCATTTCTGCATTCAGTTGGTCGAAGTTTCTGTCGATTGTTTTCACCAGTTCGTCTTTCGTAAAGGATGTCATGTCTCTGACTTGAGTTCGTATCTCTTCTAATTTTTCATCTTTCTTAACGGTTTCGTTTTCCAATGCCATGCACCTCTCTTCGCCCTTGACCAAGCGTTCGAGAATGTCATCCACCGAATTATGCAAGTCTCTTTCCAGCAGGTCCAACTTGTTTAGGACCCTTTCCAATTTGATATCGAGTTTCGCATCCAGGTAAGCTGCCTTGTTGTTGATTTTCTCATTGAGATTCTCTAATTTCCGGGACAGGTGCTCATTAGAGAACTCCTCTTTGATGTCTTTGCTTACAACCACCTCTTCTACCTTCTCCATTCGAACGTCGAATTTGGTGTCCAGTCGGCCCAGTTTCGATTCGATGTTCTCCATCCTTCGCACCAGCTGGTCGAGAGAGAAGTCCAGTCGGGCTAACTTTAGAGTGTAGCTGAATGTATCCAGACCCCTGAGTTTGTCATCGATGGACATAAGTACGTCCTGAACTGGCTGAGGCACTTGAATCCAGTTCTCACTGCTCATCTCCAGACCCCTGAGGGCATCGTCAGCGTTCTGCCTCTCTCGAATCCGCTTCATGAGGCTCGTTCCGTCCGCCCTGCATAGCAGGAGAGCGCACAGAACAGTCCACAGTTCAAAGTGGCTCTCGGGGCACTTCATGAGGACAGGGGAAAAAAAGGGAAGTTATTTTTGTTGCTTTATCGATCCTGGATGCTTACATCTGATCTCCGTCGAAGGTTGTTTGCGGGAACCGCTCGGGAACATTCCACGCAAATCACGTGCGAGGGAGGCCTGGCGAGTGTCAGTCTTGTGAATGTGACAGTCTCTTTTAATCGGCCTTCTTTTGAGTAGAGGGTGACTTTTCTTCGGAGACGGAAGGGGGATGCAGTAACCAGATAGCGTGTCACTTTTGAAAAGACCGCCCGGGAGAGGATGTGCTGCCGAGTGACAACAGATTAGCAAATGGGCTACACCCGCACGACGTCAACTTATCGTCGGAATGTGCGTCGCGAGGGGGAGGGGAGCGGGCTGCAAATTGCGGAACGGCCGCCCGTCTGGAATGGATTCGCTTCGCTGTAAGCCTGTTTCCTATAGATTCTGTAGGAGAATTTTTTTTTTTTAAATTAAAGAAGATACTCGCACTCCGTCTTAATAAGCATGTAATAGATCTTCAGATTTCTTATTTTTGTTTAATTTTAGTCTTCTTACTTACAAACGTTCTCAAAGATTTCTAATGTTATTTTTTTAACTTGTTGTTGAGAAACGATTAGAAAATCAAACAGAATATTCTAGTTTCGGTTTTTTTTTTTTTTTTTGTAATAATGTTGGTTTTCGCCTCTTAAAACAGTTCTAATTGTTGAACAATTTTTCAAAAGACTTTCTTTGATATTTTTTACTTACATTTTAATTAAATTTTTAAAATTCTTCAAATGATTCTAAATAAAACTAGATTAACCTAATGATTTAATTATAGTGATTTTAAATTCAATAATAGGGAGATTTAATATCAGTTAAACAGATAGTAATAATTGCTTAGATGTAACTTTGCGATATGGCAACTTTTTAATTTGAATTCGATTTCGACGAATTTATGGGAATTTGAAATAAATTGTTCTTTTGTTTACATGTTAAAATGTGATGTGTGAATCAAAGTGCTTCTTAAAAACCTCAATAACTAAATCTTACCCCCCCCCTTTTTTTTTTTTTTTTTTTTTTTTTTTTTCTTTTTTCTAATGTTTGAGTTCTGAAAATTACAAGAGGATATTGTAGTAACATTTTAAAAAAATTCTTTAATAATTTATTCCGCTCAGATTTTTAAGAGAATTATCTAGATTTAATTTTTTCACGAAAATTATTTTTGAATGGGGGATGCTGTTCTTGTTCATTGTACTATATAATGTATTGCATTGTTAAACTTACCTTTCTGTTAAATATACGGCAGAATTGTTTTCTTTGTAGCAGGTAATTTGACCCGTATTGAAATCCTATTATTAAACTAGAAACTAAAATATTTTATATCAGTGATTTATTTTATAATCGGACTTGGATGAATTGAACATTTTGCTGTAAAAAAGTATGGGTAGATTTTTTTGAAACTTCTAATAGTCATTTCACCTAAAGAGGATTTATGTATCGAAATGTGTTTGCAATCACATACATTCCTGAAAGGACATTTCTATTAAATAACAGAGTAATTTAAAAAATAAGGCTGTGGGAGGCATATTGAAGATATATTTTTTCTAATTATCATAATTGAAATATGTTAACTGTTCAGAAGGGGACCCGGAAAATGTAAGTCCATATAAAAATGAATCTGCTCTTTACTACTAATTTTTGCTTCATTTATTAGTAAGCTTTCCACCTTTGCGGAGAATAACAGTAAATATATATGCGTATAAATATTGGCATGCTTATTAGCGACATGAGAGCGCCTTCTTGTGTATTTATTCTCTTACACCTAAACCCACTCATATTCGTTCTCAGGTCTAGAAGAAGCTCAAGATACAGTTACTGCCTTTTCTTTCTTTCTTTTCTTTTTTAACATTATGTATCAGGGGTGGGAACGCATGAAGTCAATGAGAGCCGCTTACCGATGTTTCAAATTTTATATAAATCACAACATGTATACATAGCATTAAATACACAAATTCAGATTTAATTTAGTTTAATTAATATGATTTCACTTTCTATATATCTAAAGTGTTGTTCAAAGTATACATGTATAAGAAAATAAGATGAAGTGAAGAAAAACACAAGTAATCATTTTAATAATGAAATAAAACATTTGATAAAACCATTTTCAGCTATTCTGTGAAATGATTGGTCAAAATAAATATTTTGATTTCACGCACTTCAGTGTGAAGTACAAAATTTCACTGTAATATGTTATGCCAAAATTGAAATTAAACAGCATGCATTTTTCTCTATGTGTGAACTTATTCAAAGGTAAAAGTTATGAAATAAATTAAAAAAAGGGTTTAAATTTTCAATTGGAATCGCACTTAACACCCTCATTTGCCCAATTTATGTGACCGCGGTAGCCTTTTAGTCGTGTGTGTGGTCTCGAGATTGTACCCGGAATTACTTCTTTTAAGCCTCTGTTCCGAATCATGATATCATTTAAAACCTGTAATGTGGATGGGATGATGCACTTTAAATCTGTCGGGCACGAAGTTTCATGTTGGCGTGGTGTGGAAGTTAGGAGAGTGAGGTGTTCGTATTTAATGTCATTCACTTCGTATCACTGATTTGATCGTGTACTTCGAAGGATTATTGTGTTTTCGAATGCTAGTTTCTTGCTCTTTTTAAAAATGTCCAATCGAATTTCGGTCTGGATACCGAAATGGAATTTTAATTACTTATTTGCTGCTTTAATCATGCGTTGGAACATCGACTATTCGCGAAACTTCCCTTAATAAACATATGGGATTCCTTTCTGACTTTATATTTCAATTTCCAGCTTCTTTCCAACCAATTGAAACGTGGTTACGCAAATTAGGTAAACTTCTGAAGTGGAGGGAAATAGATATGATCAAGTCATATAAAACTGACAGTGTAATGAATTATAAATTAAGAAAGATTACGGTAACAGGAAGATTACTAGTGTAAAGGCATTGGATAGTGCAAGAGAGTTACTTGTGTCTGTGTGATCTATAGAACCAAGGACCCGACGCTGCCTGGTTGAAATTGTTCCATTGGGGATTTACTCGCATCCTATTCCGGTAAGAGTATTTTTCAATTAGCACCCGAGATGAGGTACAGCGAACTAGTAGAGAGTGTTTCTCCTTGTTAGAGAAATAATAAATATAAGATTTTAAAAAAATAATTGACTAAATTGCTGAACTGTTTGTGTGCGATTATTTTAATTACATGATCTGTGCTTAGAATTAACTTGAACTTTAGATTTGCAATTTGACTAATTATGAAGATAACAGACGAGTGGACTAATTGTGAAGATAACATGGAGAACTGCAAGCTATTTTTTAGTTTGAGTTTTTGAATTAATTATGTCGAACTCCTTCATTATAGGATATCAATTTATTCATATCAATCATCTGTTCGAGATTTCCGATTCCGGCAAATGACATTCATCACAATCAATAAATCTACATCGTTATTCTTAACTTTTGAATGTGCGTATTATGTGAATTATGGCAATTTTTAAATTTTTTAGTTCAAATTTTCATACCATTGTTTCCGGAAACTTTGAATTTGCCACTTACAAACAAACTAGGGCTTCATTGCATAAAAATTCAATCCCCTTACCCAATTTTCTTTTAAAAAAAACCGTGGCCAAAACGTTATGTTCTTTTCTTAAAAACTCGCTGGCCGTGGTAGCCTAGTGGTCATGGTCACGCACTCGTGGTCGGCGGTTCGAGCCTTGATGCCATTAATGACCTGCCGTGTAGCCGGAGCTGATGCACGTTAAATATTTCGAGGCTCTAAGTCCTGTTGACGAAGTGTGGAGTGGAAAGTTCCTGCTCAGGTATCGTCCTCGTCATTTGACCGAGGCTCGAAATTACGAGGTCCGTTGCCAATAGCTCTCTTGTTGCTTCAAATGCGACATTAATAAAACGAATCAATCAATTCTTAAACACGTCTATTTTTGTCCCGCATAACATTTGTTGCATGCGGCTAATCTATACATTTTCAATCGTTCCTTGATTAACAGATATAATGTAAAATTCTTATATCTCTATTATATTAATTTCTACATTTGTGTTTCGAGCAATTCTATTTATTCATTTTGAAGATCTGCTACATTTTGCGAAATTCTCGATCGAACAATACTTCATAAAATGTTTTATAACCGAAATTACTATTCGAATCAAAAGTAATCATTACGGTAAAATATAGGTTGGTGGATTAACTGGAGCTTAAGAACTTGTTGGCTTTTAATCTCCATATCTGTTTTAACTGTAGATCATGACTTCGGCTTTTATTTTGCCCAGAATTGCATTTAATTTAGATTTAACGTGAAAATGGCTTGGATGTACAGAAAAGGAACGGAAAAATGAAGAATTAAAAACGTGTTAGTTAAATTCTTCCGAATGTATTGATTAAACGATTTTATCCATTGCTGATAATCGCTTGCGGGGGGGGGGGGGGGTTACTTTTAAAATAATTTTTTAGAATATTTAAATCGAGTACAAACTTTTAAACGATGGAAATGCTACTTTGTACTTTTTGGAAATCTAACAATTATTGATGATAAAATTTAAATTTCGTAAGGTATTGTTCTGAACAAAATCAAAAAATTTTTCCTTCTTGAGATTGCATTTTTTTTTTTATTTATTTATTTTACTCGTATCTCCTTTTCAGAAACTATCATTGAGATTGTGCAAACATCCGAAATAAAAAAAATAATTAACATTCGGAAAATGTCTTTTTGAAAATAATTCTCGTAAATATTTTATGATTAACTACAATTAGATCTTTAACTGACAAATTGGTATTTTGTACGTGATCCCTGCTTTCTATCTATGTGTCGATCCCTTGGCTTTATTCCAAACATTCATTGAAAAAAAAAAAAAAGAAAACATAACAAAAATTGATAAGTTTGATATTCCATTTTTTATTTCATACGCGAATGAAATTTTTGACATGGCGTGTTCCAGGAAATTAGAAACTAAATTAATTGTTTCAATGAAATGTTTGGGGCAGTTTTTTCAATCATAGCTAATTTTCGTAGTAAACTGTATTTATATAATTAGTGTATAAATTTCTCATCGTGTTTTCATGCACTTTACTGTATAATTTATTCAAGAAGTTCGCCTAGCTTCATTAGATCCCTACATTTTTTTTTTATTATTTGCTCTTATCGTATTTAACCTTCGTATTAAACTCTTATCGTCAATTAGTTATTCGACTTGTCTTTCGAAACTTAAGGAGTTGTATAAATAAAATCCCAAATATAATCCATAAGTTGTTCTGTGAAAATAGCAGCTGTTTTCCGCAAATTTGCTAATTGGACATTCATCTTAAGGCTGTCTTCGCCTGATGTCGCAGATCAGGCCTCGAATTCGAAACTCATTTTCAGGTAGCAAAAATACTCAAAATTAAAATACTTTCCTGTGTTTTAATACTGAGTATTTTTGCAACTTGTGTTTTAACCTACCTTTGAGTTTTAACACAAATTATTTATCGTATCACGTCCTTAAACCTTTGATATATTTTATAAAATGGTGCTTTTCGATCTAACAGGTCAGATCATTATCAGAAATATCAGTTTCAAATCACAATACATAGAGACAATGTGTGGGATATATTTTGTACAGGAAAAAATAATTTAACAAATTGAAGAAATGAATAGTATATTTAAATATTCTGCTTCCTGCAGAATATTTAAGTTAATATGTAATGCAGAATAATGAGAAGATAATTTTAATATATTTCATGTGTTTCCCATTAATGCTTGTGTCTCGTATTCCTTTAAAATTTTCTCTTTTCTATTTACTCAATTCATTTATTTTGTAATGAATTTTACAATCTTTGCGCTATTTTATAGGAGACTTACTAGAATCTGTAATTTCAAACTATGTATCATCTCTGATGTTAAAAACGCTTACTTTAAATTATAGTCTTAAGATTTTGATTTTAAGAATATCTTTAAACTTATATTTTTCTTATATCGGGTTGCTCAAATTAGGAAGTATTAACCAACAAAAATCAGATGTAAAGGGAAAGTAGGTAGAAAAAGGTGTGTAGTACAATGCTGGAATTGTGTTCATTAAAGGTCCCATTTACCGTCATTCTGATTTTGAGAGCGTATTGTTAATCCTATGGAATTTCGACTACCGTTCTCAAGTCTTTACTATTTTATATTTTTGAATGAAGTTGCATCCGAAAGAGCAAAAAATAATGAAGGTTTCTGCTGAATTGCATTTTCCCTCCGATTATTAAACATGTTTTTACCCATATTTTAATGATTCGTTTGTGGGTTTTCCGGTCATAAAAAATATTCTAAAATATTTTTGAAAATCGGAAGGAAAATGTAATTCCACAGAAACCTTCATAATTTTTTGCTCTTTGCAATGCACTTGATTACATTCAAATAGATAAATTAGTAAAGATTTGAGAACGGTAATAGGAATCCCATAGGGGTTAACATTACCTTCACGAAATCAAAAAGATTGGTAGGCGGGAGCCTTAAATAGTAAGGGTAAAGTAATAGCTCAGGAATCGATCTCACCAATCGTGGTTCAACAATATGAGGAGTATTTGGCTGCGGTTAGCGACCTGAACTTGAAGGAACGCTAAAAGCACACTTGATGAGTGAGAATTATCGCCAAAGATACGAGAAATATTCATTTAGAAAATAAAAATTATTTTATCAAACACAGTTACCATGAGCAGTTACCGTGAGCAAACTTTTTTTAATTAGATGTGCAAAAAGAAAAGTTTTTATTTACACCATATGGCCGCTGTAGCCCAGTGGTTATGGTCGCGGGTTCCCGGCCGGTGGTTTTCGTCGAGTCTTGAGTTCGAGCCTTGAGGCTACTAATAACTCGCCTTGTAGCTGGGGCTGATCCATGTTAAATCTGTCGAGGCTCAAAGTCTTCCCGTTGGCGTATTGTTGTGGAAGAGGAAGGTGGCTGCTCAGGTTCTGTCCTCTTAATTCACCCAGGTTCAAAATTAGGAGATCCGTCGCCAATAGACCTTGTGTTGTTTCTAGTGCGGCGTTAACAAAACCATTCAATGAATTTTGTTCACCATATTTCAACACGCCTAAAATATGCATGGCAGGAAGGAAAAAAAATCATGCTATACAAACTCTTACTTAAAATTTAAATTTTTTTCAAAATGTTTCAATGTTTTAAAATTCCTGCTATTCCTGCAAATTAAATATTTTTAATATACATATATTTTGCCTAATTTCGTAGAAGTATTTTGTACAATTTTGTGTGCTTAGGTTTTGTGTGCTTCTCATATACTTTACAGTTTCGCAATTCTTTTTTTCTATCGGACACTACGAAAAAAAAAAAAGTAGTTATAACAAAATTTGTGGATTTTTTTTTTTTAAAAAAAAAAATAACTATTAATATAAATCCTTATTCCACTCACAGAATTATCAAACATATTCTTCAAAACAACCTGCAAAAATTTCACAATTTTATATTGAATATAAAAAAAAAAAAAAAAAACCTTTGCATTTTAAGTACAAAACCAAAATGAAAAATTAAAAGGCAGTTTTAAAGTTTTGAATGTGAATTAAATGATTTAGCACAGTGTAGTAGCTCGTTAGGTAATGTAGCTACAGATGTGAAATTTTGTACATACATTATGAAAAGTCATACAATTTAAATGAAGTAAAATCATAATAAATTTTTTTTTCGATATTTTGGTGATTTTTACGGTACTGCATCCCCTCAAATTTCATAATAATAATAATAATAAAAAAAAAAACATTTCTTCCAAAAGATATTGAAACAACTATATCCTTGTCATCTTGTGCAAAAAAAATTTTCAAAACATAACACACACACACACATATATATATATATATAATATTCTATTTCGTCAAACTGAAGTGTTGTAAATTCATGTTTGGATCGATTAATGTAACTAATGTAATTTTATTTGACTGGAATCTGAAGAATATCCCGTCAGAGCTTTATCTCCTTTCTATTTTGATTTTTCAAGGGCCCGATTGACGCATACGCACATGCGTAGAAGGTTGCCGATTCCACGGTTAAAATATTTGGTTCTTTCAAATTTGGTTTTTATCGATTGCTATTAAGACATTTAGCAGCATGCTTCATTACAGAATTTTAATTGTAAAATTTGACTTTCTGTTGTCTAAACTTTGGTGATAAGCCTATAATTTCCTTTCTCAAAAGCCCAATTTATGGGTAAATGTGTAAAATCTCGTCGACCATTTTCGCCAAATCAGAAAAATGTCGCCAAACGAGTAAATTTGGCTGGAATATTGCTAACTTTCATGATTAACGGGAATTTTATGCAAGTACCGATTTAGATCGTCTTCGTCTGTTATCGAAGAGCTTGAACACATTTTCAGACTGAAAAACGGACCATTTTCCGATAAATACGCGAAATTATAGGACACGTATATTTTTATTTATTTATTTATTTTTGTATCTTTAAAATTTGAAAGCGTTTGCATAAATACGCTGTTTTTCTTATTAAAAGGTTAAGTGAAATACTCATTTACCATTAGAGTGTAGGAAACGGAGTATAGGACGTATTTTTTATACCAGAAAGAATGGGTATAATGATTAAAATATGTCAATTCTCTATAGGTCAGAGTATTGTATTTAGGCTAGAGCAATATCCTAAAGAACGTTTCGCGCGAGTTTGGGTCCCGTTCCTTAACATTGTTTTGATTAAAATTTCAATTGAGATGCTGTTTTTCTTTCAAATTAAATTTGCATGATATACTATTATCAAATTTTAGCTCTATTATTTTCTTCCTTAAAAGATGGAGTTACAGAAATACTTATTACATTACACCAAGCAATATTATGTAAGTTGCGATTTATGTTATTTAACTTAACTGTTCTATGAAATAAATAGCAGTAAATTGAATAAACTTTTTTTCTTAAATTTTCAACATTCCCTGTATAGCGAAAGAAAGAAATAGCAATGTATTGAGCAAAAAAAAAAAAATTTTTTTTATTAATTTTCAACGAGTCCTCTATTATAAAATCTACTTTGTCCTAAAATATAAATAGTCCTCTATTATAAAATCTACCCCCTCTACTTTGTATATCATGATCGATATTGTTTTCTCCATAGAAAGAACTGATGAATATCAAGCAAGAATTGTGTGAAGCCCAAGCTGCTCGAATGGCCTTGCAAAAAGAATTACAGCATTTACTACTTCAATTGCACTCTGCACAACTGCAGGTCTCTGCACAAATGGGTCATGCAGAAGATTCAGAAGCAATTCAACAGAAATTAGTATGAACCTGAATGAATTATAAATACTGTGTTTGTACTTATTTCTGTAATAACCATTCATGTTTTTATTTCCATATATTAAATATTAACTTCTTTGTCTTTCTAAATTTTTATCTTCAAATTTTTTTAAGAAAAATAACTGCATCAAATTACAATAATTATAATTACATTGCATTCTTAGTTATTTTATTCGTAGAAGTACATGAATCTGTCTTTAACATTTGCGTACTTAAAAGCAAATGTTGGTTGTTCAGAGAAATTTATCACTTAAATTTTATTTGTCGATTAAATTTAATAATTTTACAATGTAAAACAAATGCTAGTAGCCAAATGTGCTTTAGGAAAATTTTATTATTCATCCACTTTTAAAGAGTTAACACATTTTGTTATTTTATATGTATTATAATTTTACAAATAAATTTTAAAATTCTATAACCATCTATTTGTAAGTAAAAAATTATTCGTCAGCATTTATAATTTAGTTGTCAAGAAAATATTCTCTTTCCATATGCAACTGTAACTAGTAGATTTAAAATGAAGCGATTAAACAAATACATATTCTATACAGTATTTTATAAATGAAATATTCATCTGTTTGATTCCTTTTATATGAATGAATTGGCAACTGTAACTATAGATTAAATTCTTTTTTTTTTTGTCAATGATCTCATATTCTTGAAACGTTACATGTGAAGAAAATGAATTGCTGTTATTGCCATTGAAGTATCATAATTAGATTGACACGTCATATTCTAATTATTCCCCTTTTTATATGAAAGGGTAACTGTTTTCTATAAAAACATTTCTTTTATTATTTGTACTAAAATATTCGGTAATTTATTATTGCTTTTTTTTTCTTTTTCGTCAGAAGCACATAATATTCTTTAAGAAAACTGACATTGTTCACTTTTTTTTTTTTTTTTTTTTTTTTTGATTATGAAAAATAAGTGTATTTTAATGTGTGTTTTATATTTTTTCTCTATTCTGTGTGCGATAGGAAAATGAAATGGAAAATTATAGGTCTAATATCTATAAAGATACTTTAACAGAATCTCAAATTTATCAACTAAGAAGGGAAAATGAACTCCTGAAACAGTGCAATGTCGCTCTACAGAGTGAAGTGTTCGGCTCCAGGTTAGCTGCGAAGTATTTGGATAAAGAGTTAGCTGGAAGGTCAGAAGGATCTCATTGCTAAAAATATCTATATTTAGTCTCATTTGGGATAAGTATAAAATAAATTTAATGTGTTATAATTTATGGTCCAATTTCATAACTAAGCGTTATTCAAAGTTATTTAATCTTTAAATCTTCCTAGTTCCTTTTGCCTAAAATAGTAATGAATTTTTCAACTATTTTATTAATCTTTTTTTTAAAAAAAAATTTTTTTTTAATTTTTAAAAAAATGTTTTTTTAAATTTTTTATTCCTTGTTGAAGAGAATGTACAGTTTTTCTAAAAAAAAAAAAGGAAAGGAATTCAGCTGTTAAGAAATATTGATTAATCACTTTTCATTTTTAATGTTGTAATTTTTTGGAGAATATATTGCTTATCATATATCTAATAAACTTTTATATGAAGGAAATGTTTTGAGTTTTGCAGTAGCTATTCAAAACAAAATATTTTACACCCACTATTTGCATGGACTTGGAAAATTTTATCATTGATATGTGTACTGATCCTCCTTGAACCATTTGCAACATTCTCACCAAGCAATAAGGTGGCATGTTAGAACAACCTACTAGTTGACGGGATCACACTGGAGCACCTAAGCGTTATGCTCTTAATCCCCATGTCAAGTACAGAATTTTAAAAAAAGAGCTTTACTTCGGCTTTTCCTGCCCAGAACTGCGTTTGTGAATTTAATAAATTTAATATTGTATAAAATTTGGAAAATAAATTAATGAATTTAATTAAAAAAGCATTTAGTTGTGTAATAATATGATGAGAGGTTACTCAGAGGCTGGGAGCTTTCTGAGTAGCTGACCTGAGTTGATCACGTTGACGTTGAAATTCCATGGGCGCCAGGAGCGCTCCACAAGCCCAAATCTGGTATTTATTAAGTCCTTTGGATGAAATGGAAATTTACATTGTGGAGAGGAATTTCTTGCGGATGAGAGGGTAAAATTTTGAAGAGTAGAGATGAAAAGTTCTGGAGAAATGAGCTGATTGATGAGCCCAGCATAGCTGGCGCCATCTGTTGAGCAGTTAATGAGTATGTACTTGAAAAATTTGAAGTTCCACGAGGGAAAAAGTTGATCTTACGATGGGTGAAGAGAAACGACTGCGATTGGCTGCATTATTCTTCAGAGATATCCATAAGCGCTTCTAAGATGGCGAATTTTTTGTTTGCTTGTCCTTTTGCATTTTGAATTTTATGGAGATTTGTAAGCAGTCCTGGAATGATTGATAAGATTTCGGCAAGAGTTTTGAGTTGTTCGATGGCTTCAAAAATGTTGTTGAAAGGATTTTTCTGGTGGCTTTTTGCATTGTGTTGTGGGATTTTCCTTGAATTTTTTGATGAATCTGGGTTTTCGTCCGTTTGGGGCGCCATCTGTTGGTTTGATTTTAAAGTATTTGCAAAAGTGTAGTCTTCACGAACAGTGTTTGTTTTGGGTGCGTTGCTTTTAGTAATTGATCCTTTTGGAGGTTTGGGATAGAGTTTGCATCCTCCGTATGAGGCGGAGTGTCCAATTTCGTTGCAGTTAATACATTTTATTTCTTTAATTTTTCCTTCGATGTTACAGTCTCTGGTTGCGTGGGCGCCTGAGCATTTTAAGCATCTTGGGATCATATGGCAATTATCTGAACTGTGATGAAAAATATTACAGTTGAAGCATTGAGTGATTTTGTTACTTCGGTATTCGTCAACTGTAATAGACATATAGCATATGCGGTTAACTTCATAGATTTTCTTACTGGTTTCGTTTCTAGGTAGTGTTATTAAGAATATTGGAAGGGGAATTTTTGTACGCCTGTTTGTAAGTTGATTTATCCTGATTGGGTCGAATCCAAGTTCAATTAGTTCTTCCTGAATATCATGGATTTCAGTATCTCGTGGTAAAATGGACGCAAAATTTTTGGTTGAATGACGTAATATTCATAAGTCTTTGTAGATAATAGGTGTGAAAGTTTTCTATAGTCATCTAGCGTATCGGTATATAATTTAATGTACTCGCCGGAAAGACGAGTTCTTAGTTTAGGTAATTCATGACTAATTTCCTTGAGGTGTTGTCTATAATTTTTGCTTACTTTAAGCATAATTGGGGGAGGTAAATTTTTTGCTTTTACAATTTTGGGAGTTGAATATGAATCTTGATCTACATTGTTATCTGGGGGCGTAACATCGTCTGATAGTTGTTGGAATTGATTTTGAGTAGGTAAAATTAAAGTAGACGAGGAGGTCAGTGTAGGTTTTTTACATGTTTTATTTTTAGGGGGGGTGATAAAACCTTGATTATTTTTACGTTTCATAGGGAGGATATTTGGGGTGGAATGGATGGGGCAGCCAGCAGTCGCGCAAGGCGCTAAAGTAGCATACTCACTTTCCAGTCGTTGAAGCTTGTTTTCGTATCTTTCGATATTTTTCTGCGTTTTGATAAAAAGTGAATCATTTGAATCTGTGCCACGAAATTTAAGTTGGACCAGGTAAGATGATTGTGCTTCTTTTCTGGTGGAGTAGGAGGCAATGTCTTTTTCAATTCCTTGTCGTTTTTGGCATGGAGTTTTTTCGTCTTCAGATCTGGATGATATGGAAGAGAAGTTCGATGAGGTATCTTCATTAGGTTCCGAGTTATATTGATGGTCAAAATTCAAGTCCATGGTCGGTAAACAGTTAAGTCAGAGAGAAAAAGTAGTAAGAAAAATATGTGGTGAGCACTAAAAAGTGCTATTTGAGCCGTTAGAGTAACCAAGATTATGCGTGCAATCTAAGGGCAAACTCTCAACATCCTATCGCCACTTCAATCCCTGTCATACAGCATCCCCCGATCTCCTTTATATCCCTGAGTTGATCAGAGGGGAGTAGGGGTATATATCTGACTTATCAGCCGACCAATGGGGAGGCTCTCATTCAGTGTGTGTATGTGGTTTACTCGAGGTAGGAGTTTCTATCATAGATAGAGACATCTGGTGGTTGAAAACATAAATAAAGTGAAAATTAAAATATTTGCGTGAGGAGACTAGTGTTTGTTAGTTACAGGTTTAATAGAAGGTTTTTTGGTCTATTAATTTTTAAATCAGGATCATAGTTACAGATATTAAGGAGAGATTTGTTTTCGATGGTCATGAGATTATTAAAGAATTTAAGTGAAATGTTTTGAATGATTTGTTTGATTGTTGGGAAGTTAATAGAGGAGTATATGTCTGTGTTTCTCATGAACCATCTAGCGTTTACTATTTGTCTGATGATATTATTTTGAGCTTTTTCAAGTTTATTAATATGTGTTTTGACAAGCTGTAAGTTAGGATAGGTCTGAGAATCAGAGTATAAATAAGCAACTTATTACGGATATTTAATTTTGAATTCCGAGTAATTAGGGGGTAAGCCGAACACGCGCTGGCTCGGAATTTTTTAATACATTGTGTTATGTGTTGTTCAAACGTGAGGGTTTTTTTTTTTTTTTTTTTTTTTTTTTTTTTTTTTTTTTTTTTTTTTTAATCAAGAATTACTCCGAGATATTTGGTGTGATTAGACCAGGTGATCTTGTGTGAATATAATGTGACTTCAGATTTGGTGTTTTTTGTTTTGTTTAAAAAGAAGACGGCCTCCGTTTTTGATGCATTCAGAGCATCAAATTTTTGGAGAACCAGTCTTCTAGTTGTGTGATGTGTTTTTGTGGTGCTCGAACCACTAAATGTGGCTCTTTGTTCTGTGCTAGTATCGCCGTGTCGTCTGCGTACATGCAGATAATCGCTTTGAATGCTTTAGAAATGTCGTTCACATAAACAGAAAAAAGGGTTGGGGCTAAAATTGTGCCCTGAGCTACTCCTGCGTTAATTTTAATTGTGTTTGAGTGAGAGTTATTTACTTTTACATCGAAGGTTCTATTTTTGAGGTATGAGTGAAAATTTTTAATAAGTATGAGATTTGTTTTAATTTTAATTAATTTGTAGAGCAGTCCCTCTTGCCAAACTCTATCAAAAGCTTTTGAATGTCTAGGAAGATTGCACCTGTGGATTTTCCATTATTTAAACCAGCCTTTGCGTGTTCGACGACACGAAGCAGCTGGTGTGATGTGGACAATTTTTCTCTGAAGCCATGTAGAACAACCTATTTCTGCATGTGGAGACATGCGAATTTCGAGTGTTCTGCGCGCGCATCTGTAGTATTTGTATTTATACCCGTGCAGCTATCAGAAAAACACAGCCTAGACGCTATGAGCTTTAATGAAGAAATACTGCGAAAGACTTGGAAGAAGACGGGATTGTTTTTCACGATTCTCTGAGTGGAACAGCGCATCTTTATTTCTACTATTTTTTAAACCCCCTCCAAAAGCGTCACTTCTTTTTGTTTTTTTTTTTTTTTTTTTTTTTTTTGCAAGGGGGTTATCATACTGATAAATAGATATGTCAGACTCAGAATCAATTTCGGACCTGATTATAGATATGGATGCAGACTCTGAAAATTCCTTACGCTCTGCCACGATCAGATTCATGTAAAGAGTATTTTGAACTTCATGATCATAGTTACATGAAAAAGAACTAAAAAAATTTCTAAGTGAATTCGGCTTTCTACTCCCATGTAGGATTTCCAATTGTCCCATCCAAGGCGTTCCTCCCACCTTAAGTAGTAAAACTGATAAAAGAAGAGATTCCGTCAATAGTGGAAATGATTTTATTCTATAAAGCGAAAAGAAAACTGCTAAAAGCATAGTTGCGGTCTCAACAACGCCCTCTTAAAAACGAAAAACAAATTTAATGTACTAGATAATAATTTCAAGAAAATAATATCTGAGGTAAAAAATCTGTGATTTCCAAATCTAGTTTACTATCTCCAATTATGTTGAAAACTTCAAAGGAGTACATTAAATAACTTAACCATTCTCAACCAACTCAAATCTTCGTTTTCGTCTTTCAAGGAGTGCATCAAAATTTACACTGATGATGACTTCCAGATCAACCAAGAACTAAAAGAAATTTCTCAAGCAAATTATGAATTTTATATACATCTCTTCAAGAAAATTAATTCAATCTCTGATTAAAGCCTACTGTTCGATACCACTTTTGAAGATATTTAAGAAGATTTAAACAAAATAAAATACCAACCCATTAAGACATTACAATTCATAAATACGGAAACAAAACAGCTTGTACCCATTTTCTTGATCACCTGCTCACACACAGAAGAAACCAAGCAGATTTTTAAGGTGAACAAACTGTGCTATATGACTATCAAAATTGATAAATATAAAGGAACAATCCAACACTACAACTGCAATGAATTCACCATAGTTCAACAAATTGTCACCTCCGGCCCAGATGCTTAAAATGTAAAAACAAAAAAAGCAAAACACCAAGTAACATTTAATTGTAAGAAGACTAGAGAAAACGTTTCCTACGTTGATGCAACTAAGAACGACAAAATTCTCACCGATGGACTGTAACACCCTAAAGAAAACCAAAAAAGTAAATTCCAATGAATTAGCACTAATTCAAAACTAAATATCGATTATCTCTGTGGAGCACCCAACGTTTTATAAACTTTCACTTAGAAATATAATTCAGAGTAACTTCAAATGAATACCCATTCCTGAACGCTCAATCAAGACAAGAAGAAACAGAAACAATTATGAATGCACTCGTAGATGACGAAAACGACACAGGAATTGTGTGTTAGACAGCTTGCTCCCTCTTAAATTTCTCTGAAAATTAGTCTAAATTTCCCTGAAATAGTTTTAAAATTTCTCCCAAGATTTTACTATAATAAAGCAGTCATGAAAATCTATTTACCACCGATTCCACTTGGCTACCGTCTCTGACAAACCTCTTTGCCTACCTACTCCTTTCAACAGCCAATCAGAAATCAATATCTCTACTTCACAGATAGCCTGTATTCCATCGTTCCCAAGTGTTTCAAAATATATCCTGATACAGACTATAAGGCCGCTGACGCGGCCTGGGTGCTCGATAAAAGCACAACTTGTGTGTATCCAAAGAACATAGCAAAAGAGGAAAAAGAGTGTTTGATATCCGTCTACTGTCTGTCATATATTGATGATCAGTCTACTCTTTCTCCATTAATTCTGTCCAACATGAATTCTCTCTAAAACCTCTCAGATTTTCTTCTCTCCATCGACGGCCGAGACCTGCCTGAATGAGTAGAAGTCATCTAGAATTAGTTAACTCGTTGTTCTTGCTATGTTAACTAAGCAGACTTCAATGTTGTCATTTCTTAGCTCCCCGAATCTTATTTGCGCTGATGTCTTCGAAGCTACTGGACAATTGTTATTTGTCTCTGTGTCCAAACTAGCATAATAACTTTCTGATACTAGCTATATCTTTTCAATTATCCATTATATATATAACTATTTTTTTGTAAATATTTGAATTACACTTTTGATTTTTGTTCTATTTGGACAAATGATATTCTTATACATAATACTGTATCAAATACAATAAATAATATTGTTGCTTTAAATATTAAATTGTCTTGGATTATTCGCAACTACTGATCTGAATTATTTGATGTGTGGTACATGCTTGCACATCTAATTAGCCCTTCATTTGTGAAGTAAAATTTGTTGTTAACTACTAATTATTTCTTACATTTACATTTTTTTTAAATATATTATTTTTTTTATTAAAATTATAGTATTTCATTTTCTAATATTCCTTTGTGATAATCTTTTCAAAAAAGTTACAATTTAGAGATTTAATCTTAAAGTGAGTATTTGTTATGTTTTTTTTTTTTTAAAAAAAAGTCTATCTTTAATTTGTAATAATAATCTATTTTATCTTTAATTTGAATGTAATAAATGAAATGCATTACAAGAATAATCTTTGTAAAGCATTATAAAATAGTTGCATTAAATGAAATTGAATGAAGTTAAATAAATTTAAATTTGAACAGGATTCAGCAAATTCAGCTTTTGGGAAGAGACCTGAAATGCAGTGATCACAATCGCTTGTGGGAGCAATTAGAAGCGGAGATTCATTTGCATCGACACAAGACTGTCATTCGCGCTTGCAGGGCGCAGAGAGGTTTAGATTCAAAGGTGCAATACCCCCCTGGTCATGTAAGTTGTAATTTTTGACGCAGTCTGTAAAAAATAATAAAGATTATGAAACATGGGTTGTTTTAAAATTTAAATAAAAAATGTGTTTAAATTATGAACATTGGTCTGTATGAATTTATGTGTTTATTGAAATTATAGGCGAAAGTAAAAACAATGCAAGAATTACTACTTTGTCTCTTAAATTTAGAATTAATGATCGTTTCTTTTGCTGAATTAACTATACGTATTTTTTAAATATTTGTGAGATGTAAAATTAATTAAAATATATCGATTCCACTTGCATGAGAGAAATTTTCTTGTATGATTATTATACAAAGTGAACATATAATGATCTTTTATGATTAAGACTCACATTAGTTATGAAATAATTAATATAATAATTCTAATATTTGTTTTGTGTTTCTAACTTTTTATATAAATAGATACTTTGAAAACATTATTTGTTTTTGCAAATATAATGATTTTCTTACTTAATTTTTAAGCATTTTCTGAAATTGTGTTACCCAATAACCAATTGTAATTTTATATTTTTTATTAATCTGTTAGGTTTTGGGTTTGATAAATTGCAAAAATATTTTTATAAAATTGTAGTACACAGAATTGAATAGAAATTAAAATGAAGAGTTTATGTAATTTATTTACGTGATTTATTCATTTATATATTATGTATTATATTATTATATATTATATTTTTCATTATTATATTATGTCATTTATTCCTGTATTTATCACGTAAAATTTATTTACGAGTATTATTATTATTATGAGGATATAACAAAGAAAAATATAACATCAGTTTTTTAATTGATAAATATCTTCTAGATTTACGGTAATTGTTTAAAAAAAAAAACATAAAATTTTATCAAAATTTTGTAATTTTTCTAATCTAGATCCAATTAATGAAATATATTATAAATTAGTAATTAGTTTATAAATTGTATGACATTTTACCCATTCTTTTTATTGGATTCATTCAAAATAACTATGACTTGAATCTTTTTAGACAGCAAACTTGTTCTTAAAAGTTAAATTTTTCATGAGATGATGATGATGATCTTACTAACATCAAACTAAACTTCAGAATTTTGAGTGAAATGAATTAAAAATGATTCATACTATTTTCTTCTGAAAAAAATATATTTATTTTCCTTTGAAAATTAAATTTATAATTAACATTTTTAAAATATTATTATTTTCTCATTAACAAGGTGTAGCAGTAAAGTCTCAAGTTTTTCATTTACTTATCTAAATATAGTTTTAAAAAAATATAGTGTGAACTACTTATTGCTTTGATTGAAACATAAATTATTTTTCTTTGTTATTTAAAGGACTTTAACTTATTAAGAAAAAAACAAGGAGTTGGTGAAATTCGAATAGTTGATTTAGTCAAAAAAGAAAATGAAGGACTAGGCATCTCTATTACAGTGAGTTAAATAATTTTCCCTAATTTTCACAAATAATTTTTAAAATATATGTATATTGGAGTGTTTTACTATATTTATACTTTTTTGTATCTATTTTATTTATATATAAATATACTTATGTGAAATATTTGAAGAGAATACAAATAATGATATATATTTTTCATATTGAAATTCTGTTAATTTAAAATGTTAACAGGGATATTAAAGGGTATAAATGTAAAAATGAAAAGATGACTCTCTCATTCATGTGTGTTTGTGTGTGTGTTGATCTCATATAGAACTAATTTAAGTTCCTAATTTTACCCATACTCTAATTAAAAAGTAAAGAGATCATTCCTATTTCCTGCTCCAATTCCAAATTATCTTTCTATTTATTAGATCATGTGCTTATAAAATCTCTTGAATGGGTTTTCCCATAGTCGTAAATTTGTCAGAAATAAGGCTGATAGGCATCAGGGAAATTCCCTGGAATTCCCTCATCTTATACTATGTGACTTGGAGATTTCCCAAGAAAATCCCCATTATAAATTGACCTGCACAGTAAAATTCTTTCTCTCTTCTGCTCTTTTCTGTTGTATTGAAAGGTGGAGCTGTGTCTTCAGCCTTAGGTATAATTCTGTGTTGCCTCTCTCTTTCAGGTAAAATGAATAAATAATATTAGGTACAAAATGAACTTTTCATTTCCATCATCTTTATTAATTAATTATTAAGTTTCATTTCACATATATATATATACACATGCTTTATTGGCCATCCAAATTGCAATACCGAGTAGAACAAGAGATATCTAAGCCAAATTTATTAGAAAGATGATGACAATCAGTAGAAAAATTAAATGATTGAAAATATGACCTCTGAGGGGAGAAAGATGTTAAAATGGGCTTTGAATTTTGCCGCCATACACCTCTGCTACACACCTCAACATTGAATGAAAGAAGCTTTGAATGTTTTATTGCTGCCTCCACAGATTGCTAAAGTTCATCTGGTATAGCAGCAGGAGGTTTTTGCTAGGCTAGTTATTTTCCAATAATCAGCCTGGCATGTTGATAAGCAATAGATTGGGAGTGCAGCCAGATCAAGGAAACAATTAAATTTAGAGGATGAAGGTCTTGAACATTGTGTGCCATATGTGGTTGCACAATGGCAATGTTGGAATATGGCCCCAGGCAAGCTGTAAAGGTAAGGGAGAACAACTGGTTCCTAAACCTCTGAGATATAGTGCTGGCTGCTCATTTTACTGGTAATGCATATTACAAGCTGTGGAAGCATAATCCAATACTTCCAAACCATAATATCTGGTGAAAAACCAGTACAAGCTTATTTGTAGTGATCTTTCCTGATGTGGTCGAGTGGTATATAATTGCAATGTGAACAATATACATGTATAATTGTTTGCTGAGGCAGGTGCAACAGGTGCCATCGGTTAGTCATTCCCTCTTGTAAGCAAAAGGTATTTAGATACACTAACCATTTTCAAGCATTGCTCCCTATATTTTTCTCATATGCTCAAAAAGTATCATAATGCAAGAACATACAAGTAATGCCCTTCTAATTTCAGTTCATGTTTTTTTTTTTAAATTTTGAAAATACCTGTAATTTCTGTATGCTTTAGAAATGTTAAATCTTTGGATTGATTGCATTGCCAATGAACCATTCAACAAGATGTTTGAATGACATCCTCATCTCTACTAAGTTTGTGACAGTGCCGCATCCACAGCTGATTTCATATTTATACAAAAAAACTCTGTATTTAAATTATTATGACTATTTTTATATATACGATCTTCATAATAAAATTTATATATTTTAATACTGTGTTATCATTGCTGATCATTTTAACATATTATATTAGCCTAACGTCTCCCACATCCATCAATTATAGATCAGCATCACTGTGTCTTGTTAACATCCAACATGATTAACGATTTCTTGGATGGTTTATGTGCATTCTCTGTAAAAAATCATTCTTCCTCAGTCGAACTCAGAAACATACTCAAATAATGTTCGTAATCTTCTTTTGAGGCATACTGAAGCTGTTCATGCAAAACTACTGCAAGAAAAAAATTCCAATCCTTCAAAATGGCATTTTGTTCTCTCTTCATATAGTGTTTGTTTGTGACACTGCTTATACCCATGATGTGCTGAAATTTCCCTGTGGCTTAGATGCTTCCTTCATGGTTTGCATGTTTCATCATCATCATTGCACATTTTTTCATTCATTTGCTTAAAATTTGTTTTACTTGGTGGGGAACCCCCATCACATTTTGCTTGCTGTAAAAAAACATGGTTTTACACCTAATTAAGATTTTAATACTCAAGTATTTCTTTTAAAATATGTTTACTTTTTTTTTTCAAAAAGAAATTTCTGTTTCACAAATTTAAATACAATATTATTAAAAGCTCTTCATTTTATTAAATAGCTAAATAATCATAATGAACAATTTTGTTTGAATAAGAGTATTCCAAATTTCTTGTAGTAATGTAATCATCTTGCTATTCCAGCAGAATAGTATCAACACATTTACACTATTTATTACATTTTTGTTTTCTTCCTGACCATAGCATGAAATGTCAGTCTTAAATAAATAAAATTATTTTTCATTAATAAAAGATAAATATTATAACTATAGAAACCAAATGAATATCTATAAAAATTTTACATACTGTTCTTAAGAATCTTGTAAAATTTAACTTATCAATTTTGCTTAATAAAGTCATTCAATATTGGCCTGAAGAAACTATATTAAAAATTAAGATCAGGAATAAAATTAATGTGTTCACTCTGTTAATGTGTTCATGCATTTCTTTCTTGCTTTGAGAGAAATTTTGTTCATAGTAACTGTTTTTAAAAATAATTTTAATAGTAATGTTCTTATTTTTCTTTCTTAAAAATAATTAATTACGCACACTGATAAAAAAAACAACTTTCAAACAAGAAAATGATATGACATGAAATTTTCCTGTTTAATTAATAAATATTTGTAAAATTTAAACTCATCAATTTTGCTGAATGCCTTCAAACTCCAATCAACTATAGGTAGATGGTATGATTAATGATTATGTATAATTCAAAATCGTTAAAATTAATCTGGAAAAATTTCAGTAGGATGTTTTTTATGTAATGTTTTATGTTAACTGAGCTGCAAAAACATACTCTGCAAGTTGGGAATGTGACATTTGGTTTAGAGTAATATTGTAATCTAAAACGGGTTTTTTTCTCTCCTTTTTACTGAAAGGGAGGAGAGTTAAACTATTATTGTTTCTGATTTTAAGCTCATTTTCAATAATTTTATGAAATCTTGTAATGTATTCTTTTAACATAACACATTAAATTGATAGATTGTATAAAAACATGACACTAAAATTGTCATCCAAATTGCCAACATTGTGCCCATATAATAATTTTTAACTGTACGGGCTGTTTTATCTTGGTAATGCACAAAATGACTGGATGTATTAAATTATATTTTATAATTTATTCACTCAAGGAAAGTGCATTTGAGATGTTTGGGTAAAATTTTATGTAAATACATTTTATAAAAAGGAGTTTTGTTGATGTCTGTTAGTTTCATCATAGTAACAATTTTAATTTAAAAGTTTACCAATTTCTAAAATATTTTTCAAGCACATTCTGTACTATTTCCATGTATCAAATACATGTTTTCAATATTTTATTTAATACAATAGTCAAATGATGTAAATTGTTTTTCCTTGTTAAGGGAGGAAGAGAACATGCTGTTCCAATAGTTATATCTGAAATTCATCCTAATTTACCTGCTTGGAGGAGTGGAAAGCTTTACATTGGAGATGCAATACTGTCAGTAAATGGAATAGATTTAAGAAATATGCGCCACATGGAAGCAGCTCAGGTTCTTTCAAACCAGGTGGATCTGCTTTATTATTTATTGTAAAAGCTGATTTAGCAAAACATACTTATATGTCAGTGAAGATAAATATATGTGTATAACTTTTTATAAATTTATTAAGAATCTGAACTTTACTCTTATTTTAGTAATTAGTTAGTATAATTTTATTCTGTTCTATTTCTTCCAGGAAGCTTTATTTAAATTTTATATATAAAATCATTTTAGATGCAGCTAGAAGTATAGAAAAACATAGTTTGTAAAGAAAGGATTAATTTGTCTTTTATCGTGAAAATATTATCAATCATTAGTGTAGGCATTGATTATGTTGAATCAAAACTCAGTGTAATTGTATAATTTTGTAAATTTTTAATTTCTGCTTGCATTTATTTCTTACTTCTATTCTATTATTATTATTCAATTTACTTCAGTTGTAGGCTTTCTTGTGCATTATACTTCTCGAGCTGGGAGCTTGTAAACATAGGAGTTTAAAATAGTTTCAGTAATTTAATTTTTTGCATTCAGAAGGTTTTTTTTTAATCAATGCTTTATTCCTTTTTCTCCTTCTTTCTAAAGTACAATGTCAATCCTTTTTACAATATCCAACATATCTCATTTACAAAATAGCTACATGAGCCCTTGCTGCCCCACCTGACAGTATTAATTTCTATTGCCTTATAATTATACAAAAATAGATCAAATATTACAAAAGTAATTAGTTAAATGAAAGAAATTTTTTTAGTCATCTCTTGTGAGTGTATAACCTATATGATTTTATCAAAATAAGGTTAGATTTTAGAATGATATTTCTTTAATCACTTCATTTTAGTGAAGTATTTCAATTTTTTTAGCAATCCTCCAAATCAGTAATTATAAAAGGAAAAGAGGTTACCTATGTAAAAATTATTTTCAATACAATTTTAAACAAATTGGTGTATTATTAAGTATTGAATTGTATTACTGTTTCAAAATTATAAATATTTTTATGATTATGAATTTCATGATAAAGGTTTGTATAATAGTGATATGTTTTCAAGTATAAAAATTTACATATGTTTTGCTTATTTTTATTTAGTATGCTAAGAGGCAAACTAATGTTTAAAAATAAATCATTCTATTTATGTAGCAAGGTGAAATAAAACTTGAAGTGGTTTTTGTAGCCCCTGATGAGGAATGGAATGGAGAACCAAACAATGGCGATTTTCAATTTAAGTGAGTCTCATTATCTTAATCAGCAACAAAAAGAAAGAAAGAAAAGGGGGGGAATTCATCATAAACTTTATTTTAGATATACAAAGTGTGATAATAACAATCAATGAATGTAATTTAGATCAGAAATTCTTACTGAAATAAGAAAAAAATAGCTTCCATTCTATTAAAGTAATGCCCAATGATTGTTATGCACTTTTGTCAATAGCTGTGTAGTCTTGTGTAAAACCTTTTTGTAACAGTCCTGGAAACTGCAGGCAAACTTCTTTTTGTTATCACATTGAGAATCATTGTCACATGGCTTTGAATGTCTGGAATATCCAAAATTCATTTTCCTTTTTCAAGTATGATAACAGAAAGAAATCTCCTGAAACAAGATCAGGTGTGTTAGGTGGATGAGCCAGGTATATAATTTTTACTGGCTCGGAACTGTTTCATGTTGAGGTTCAATTGCAAGTGGGCATTTTCATATAAAAGGGGAGGTGCACAGAGCTCACTATTACATATTCTGGACCTACGCAACATATCCTTTTCAATAAATATACTTGAACATCCCTTTGACTATTAACATTTAGAGTTGTTTTTCCTGGAAGAAATCCTTTATGAATGTTGTTAAATAATTAAATAAGCAATATCTTTCTTCTTGATTTTGTCTTCATTGGAATCTTGTCCATTCTAAAATTATTTAAATTATTCATAAACATATCCATACATTTTTTTAAAGTGCCATGAGTTTCTTTTGAAGGTTTACCAAGCCTGGAACAGAATTTGTAGTTCAACCGCTGTTCCATTTCTTAATATGTGACTGCCATTATTGTTACTTTGTTGTTTGTTATGAATTGATTTCCACAGTGTATATTTATTTGAGATACTTACACATGCACAAACAGGTTTCAGAATATATTTTTCTCACTTTTTTGTCAGTGATCGACTACTGCATGTGCTTTGATACGGGAATTTCTGTTCTTTTGGATGAACTGTTCATATCCATTTTTAAAGAACTCTTATTTAATCTGTTCTTTAAATTTGTAATAAAACCTCAAAGGTATTCAAATGAATTTAACATGATATAATTACTACAAATGTTTACTTTACACATTCGTGAAAAAATCAATCTGGTTGAAATTTAAAGGGGGGAAAACGTGTTTTGTATTAAATATGGTATTTTTCTCTTTTATCTGTAGCAATTGTGGAAATATAGTATATTTGGTGATATCTTAATACCAGCTTTTTAATGTATTTACATATTCAAAATAAATGGAAAAAATATTTAAAAAATTTAAATCGTTTTTATATTATAAAGTTTATTGTTACTCTTAACTAAAGACATATAATGTTTTTATAGAAAAACTAATTTAAAAAATTTGCTTCTTGTTCTTTAATATGTGGGGCATAAGATGTTATGCTTTTATTTATAAAACACTCAACAATAGCTTATAAATATGCTTTATTTTAGTTTGCTGTAACTACAAAAATTGGATAAAATATGCATAAATTTGTGTAATTATTTTCTATGGTTTTTGTTAGTGAAATGAACAAATTAACAAAAATAAACATGAAATATAAAAGCAGTTAAATTCATATTATTCTGTTATTTGCTTTCCTAATGTACAATAATAAGAATCAAAGTAAAGGAAGAAAAAATCATAAATTCTCTGTAAATCATTCTAAGATTTCATCGAATTTAGTTTGTGGAAATGTCAAGTATTGCATCAATATATATATATACATACACACACATAACCTGCTGTAGCAAAACATCTTTGAGTAATTAATCTTGCATTATAAGCCCTAAAATACATGTGGAAAATTAAAAATATCCTTTTGTTGAATAATAATTGCAGGAGCAAAATATTTATGCATTATTATCACTCACTTTATGCAATTGCTTTCTTTCTTTTTAATACCCAATAAAAATGTAGAAATTTTAGAATTGGTTCATAAGTTTAAAAATAATGATATATTTTAGATTGAATTTTTATTGAAAAATACAATTAAATGAAAGCAATTCAGTTTTGATTCCATATGAATGCAGTAATTGAATATGAAATGGGCTTGCAGTTGTTGAATAAAGCTGTTCCAAAGAAAGAACATTTTATTTTTTGATTCCTTATTTTGAATCAACCCTATTTTGAATTTTTCACTCCTCATTTGTTTGTTTGCTGATTTGAATCTAGTTTGCCTCCAGCTGTTCTTATTTGAAGTCTGATCTAGTTCATTGGTTCATGTTTTGATTCCAGTAATTTCCAATCATTGCAATGACAATGCATTTTGGAGGATTTATTTCTCTGGTGTTTGTTTTCATGGGTTTGTTCATACATTTGTTTATTAATGGCTCTATGCAGAGAATTGCATCAGGCATGGGGTATGTGTTACTAAACCTTGGTCATTGAGTGGGAGATTCTGTAGCTCTTGGATGTATGTTGTGGCAAATGACATTTTCTGCTCTTGCTATGTCTCTATTTTCGACCCTCCTTCTTGTCAACCATTTTTACCTTTTTTCAACTTCACGTCTAGACTACAGTTTAATCTTGTTTGGTGCAGCATAGCCATATCTGGCTCTTGCACCAATAAACTTTACATTCATTCATTCCGCTCTTGCTATGAAAGCAGATCTCTGAGTCAAATAAATATGTTGCTAATACCTTCAGGCTTGTCTCCCAGTGTATAGCCTTCCTTAACACATATTATGGAAGCCTGCAATATGAAGTAGAGCAGAAAGAGAAAAATGACAGATTTCTGGTGGACCACTCATTCAGGTATTCTCTTGTTTTAGATGAACTATTTTGAAAAAACAAGTTGTTCTTTCAACCTTCAACTCTACACATGCTTAACATATGATATCATTCACTGAATTTTGTCATACATTGTATGCACATAAGTTGGTTTCTAAAAACATATATGATATGAAATACTTTAGTTCGGAAGTTGTATACAAATACATTTGTATTAGTGTGCAACAAATTTAACTGTTTGTCATTTATTGCATATGTTCAATGAGAAGTGTTTAAAGCTCTGAAAACTTATTCCCCCTTGTTTTCCCAATATATATGTGTACAAGTATGACAACAGTTTGTAGTTGATAATTATCTGAAATCATAGGATAAATATATTTATTCAATTTTGCTTATATATATGTATATATTGTTATGAGCATGAGTTGATGCTTCTTTGCAACGCTTCTCTTGTCAATGAAAAGATGGATTTACAGAGATGTCACCAGTTAACAAAAAAGAGTTTAGGTACCGCTTCACCTTGACAATGGATTTGGCGACAAATGGAAAGCACTTGGAGCTACTGGAACCTAAGTGAAAAATCAAACTGGAAGAAAGTTACAGACTTTTTATGAATTTTCACATGTGATGCCATGCCTGGCCATGAAAGGTATAAATACGCCAAGAGCTACAGTCAGAGAGTCAGTCTGTTTGAGGAATCAGGTCTATATACGGAATCAGTTTGTCTGTGTAGTCTGCTTTGTAGGCCGATCGGAAAATCATGGCCAAGTGAATCTGCTGGAAGTTCGGTCTGAATCTAGCAGACCTGAGTGAGTCTGTCTTTGGAGGCATTGTTGCAGACATCAATCAGAAGATTGACTGAAGCTGTCAGCTCTTAAAGCAGAGCATGCCTGATGCATTTGGAAAAAGAAGCACGTATCTGCTGGGAATTGTCAGATCCTGCCCTGGAAGGCTAAAATATTACTTCAGTGACTGTCTGCAGTGAGGAGTGATAAGCTGGTGAATTGAACATTGCTGAAATAATTGTGACTGTCCATAAAAGTGTGCTTTGCTCCTGTTTTGGTGACACTATGTATTTATGTACTGCTATTGTCCAAGTGTGCTACCTGTGTGTTGTCTTGAAGATTTACAAATGAATCGTCATTTGTTGTTATCCTGCGTTTTGGACTTGATTTTTGCTCCCCGCACACACAAACAGAGGAAAAGAATTTTTTCATAACAATATATATGTATATAAATAAATAATTTTGCTTGCATATATATATATAATATGTATTTATATGTTTCCTTTGAAGAATTTTTGGAAGTTATTCCTAAATTTTCATAATTTTTTTTTAAAAACACTTCCTTGAAAATAACTGAAATGTATTTTGATTATAAATCAAAAAAAAAGAAATTAAATACTGAAGAAACAAAAATTTTTGTTTAATTTCCTCTTTCAAAAAAAATGTTTTATGATAAAAATGGCATATTTGTTGTGAATTGGAAATCTTACACAAGTTTTTGAGTATTTTAATATTAACTCTGTATATGCTTTTATTTTAATATTTAACTTTTTGTATAATCAATAACTGCATGAAAGAATCTTAATGAAACCCAATTGATTTTATTTTTCATTAGAAATAAATTGAATCTCAAATTAAGTATTGAATTTTTTGATGATTTTTTAAATTGAAATCTTCAAAATAGCTGCAGAAATTTGTCAAATTTTAATGTGTCTCATATGCACATTGTTTTAAGTTCTTAGTAAATCAAATAAAATTAGCTGGCATTTAACTCTGAAATGATTACTCTAATATGCTTCATTCATTCCTACGTAATTATAATAATTGAAAGAAAATTCATTGGTTTTATTAAATAAACAATTAAAAAATTAAATGTATTTCAATGAAAAAAATGAATTTCAAAGATATATGTATTGAAGTCTCAATAAAGCACAAATTGTGAATTCATTTAGAAACTTTCTATTTCAGAGGTAAAGTTATTTTTGCTGATTGTTTTATTAATTCAAATTTATTCTTTGTCTTAATACCATGTTTTTTTTCTTTCTTTCTTCTTGTAGCTATCCTTTTTATAATTACCACGCAACCTGCAATATCTCTAGATATCTAAACAAAAATATGACTGACAAAGGAAGTGACCCCATTGAACCTTTAGAACTCAACAGTACAGAAAATATTTCTGCCATTAATAATAATCCATCTGAAAAAGCCTCTGAACTCAGTAATGATAAGATGAAAGGAAGTATATCATCAGAAAACACAGAACAATCAGGAGAAGAATCTCATTCTAGCCAAAGTTCCCCGAGTCTATCTAGATACAGTGATAGAGAAAATATCAATGCTTTAGTAGCACCAGACAGGTAAGCTTATTATTTAAGGTAATTTGGCTATCAAGAAAAAAAATGCTATTTTAATATTGCCATAAATTCGATTTTTTATTTGCCATTAGTTTTATTTTTCAAAACTTATTTGTTTCGAAAATCTTGGTTAAATTTGGGGATTGGCTGAATATATACCATGTTCAATCTTTCTGTTAAAAATTTGAATTTTAAATATCTCTATCCCCTTCTTTGCATTTATTGCTTATTTAAGTACATTTATTTACTATCCAATCTCCCATTTCAACTGATAGATTTAAAGCCAAAATATTAAAATGTTCAAAATTTTTTAGAATAACCAAATATATTATACCATTGTAAATAGATATTATTAAATAAAAACACATTGAATGTAAAGCATGCTGTAGCAGTGGGAAAGTTTGTTTAATTTAACTATTCATTAAAAAGTTTTAAGTGATTCAGATAGATGCATCACATGGTTCAAATCGGGAATAGGGTGTCCTCTAGGAGATTGGCGACTTTTGGGAGCGATAATTGGCGATTTAGGTCATGGTAACCTTAAGCATACTCAATGCATAAATCACGCATGTTTGGTAACCTATCTAGGAAGTTGCCAATCTCCTAGAGGACACCCTATTCCCGATTTGAAATGTATCACACTTTAAGTTATCACCTGAATATTTTTCCTCAAAGCCAAATTGCTTTATCCCTCACTTTTTCAAAAACAATTTTCTCAGTAATGAAATTATTAGGGAAAACTGTGATTGTTTACCTGTCATACAGTTTTTATCATCTCACAAAATCTATGTGAAGTTCCCACTTATCAAAATATAAACAAATTAATGATATTACTTCACTTCAAATCAATGTAATAATGTCATCATTTATATTAGAAATGTAAGTATTTATTGTATGCAATATATTTAAGTTTTCATATGTAAGTGATATGCTAATTGTATAATTAACTGACTAATGGTCAGTATTGTGTAAATTATTACAGGTATATATATGGTACAAGATGTAAGTGCTTCAGACTGCTGTTATCAGTCATGTAAATAAAATACTAGTTTTATTTTAATATGTCTCTTCATTTGCATTTCTTTTAATGTTTATGAACTCTGCTAATGTGTATTAGGATTTTGCACTAAATATTATGACTTCTAAAATCCTATAATAAGTGTAAAAAGAAGTCATAATAGAAATATATATGTAATCTTATATTTTATAAATTACAAAACATTCTTTTCATTGTCAACTTATATAAAAGTGTATTTAGAATATATGAGTATATAAAAACCTTCATATCCTCCTTTACTTAAAAAAAATTCTGGTTACATTATTGTCCCTTAAGAACATGGTACAATTAGATAATTATAATTGAAGTATTTCTATCATTATTTTTAAAAAAATTGTGTGATATTTCAATAAATTTTTGTGATTTTGTCATTATTGGTTGTATTTTAAAACTAAATTGTTTTTGAAACATCTATATGTGCAATCTTTTTTCTTTTTCATATTAAATGCCTCCTTGATTTAATAATATATTAGATAAAGTATATACTATTGATTTTTAAAATGCATGCAGGGAACTGCCAAATTAATATTTTTAATTGAAATATCAATAAAAAAAATTAAGGGTATTTATTCAAACATGGAAATTTAAAAAAAAATATATTTCCAATTTTGTGTTGATGTTTTTAATTTATGTATTGCTTGTGAATAGCAGAAGTAGAATCAAAATGTTCATCTTCTGATCTTAATTGACATTGAATCTGTTTCATAGCATATAGAGTATTCTAATTGTACCATGTTCTTAAGGGACAATAATGTAACCAGAATTTTTTTTAAGCGAAATATTTTTCACTAAAATTTATCCTAAGAATAATGAAGAATGTATTTTTAAAATATGTATTTGATATATATCATTACATAATTTTATATAGATTTTATCAGATTCAAAATAATATAAATGGAGGCTGGTTTTACATTCCCACATTCCCCTTTTATTAAATGTTTTCATTTGGATTTACATAAAAGCTGACAGGCATCATTTGGATCCAGAGATGAGTAAGTTAGTTGTGTGAAACAAGATGAAAATTTCAGTATGATTCGACATGTTATTTTGATGATAAATTATCTATTTCTTCACTTTGTCCTTACCCATTGTAAATGCTTGCTCTAATATATGTTGAATATTATGTGACCATTGTCACTCTCTACATGGGGGCTCAGTCTTTCCCCATAACGCCTAGATTCTGAAAAGCTCATAGCCAGAGGGTGCTAGGTTGGGTATTGTCCATTCCGATAAATTCCTTTATTTATCCTTTTAAAGAACATTTCTCAATTACAGATAAGCAAGGAAAGTTTAAAAGCAAACTAACATATTTCATGAACTCTTATGTGTAAAAATCCTCAGGTATACAATAGTATTTCAATATCACAATGATATTGTTCTTATAACATTATTAGTAATTAATGATTATATTATTCATTACCTAGAGTTTATTAATATAAATATGTAATAAAAGAATTTTCTAGCAAACAAAAATACAAATTGCAGTTATACTAATCCAAATGAGTCAATAACTACTTTATATGTAGATTAGAAAATTTATCTTGGATATTTGTGTGAGAATGAAAGCAATTCATTGTTGCCAAATAGATTTCTTTTGTAAGGCAAAGTCAAATAATGTTATTCTATATTTTTTTTTATAGTGAAATGATCCCAACCCTGCAATTTTAGTAATAAATACAACAAATTATAAAACTCAAATTTTTATACATAAGTTATTCTAGTATGTATAATAGCCTTGTATTCTATTAAATGAATAACCATGTCATTATTTCATAAATATAATTTAGTTCCAGATTACTCAAGAAGTATTGACAATATTTGATCTCGCCCCTCCTATAAAATCCAGTTCTCAACCTAATGTTCAGTCCTGGCTATATGCCTGACTCCAACACTAACAATTATATGACAGGTGCTGAATTTTTCAGTTTCATTTGCTATATCATCTGAAGAATACTTATCATCTGAAAGAATACTTATATACAAGTATTCTTTCAGATGATATAGATTCTTACAATGCAATTTTCAATGTAAAGTAATAATACTAAGTAACTTTGACGTGATATTCTATTTCAAGTGTTGATTAAAATTCATTAGACATGTTTTTTTTAATGGAATCCAAAAAGTCTTTCCATCAAGTTCAAAGACATCAAAGTCAATTGTGCATGCTGCTCAACGACAATCATCATTACATTTATTAGGTCAATATTTTGCAATCCATTTTACATACATTAAAGCAGCAAACTTCATAAACAAGAGGTTCTGTGCAATTTATAACATCAATGATGTTTTAAATTATATTTAATCCATTTTATGCCCAAAAGTAGCAAGTTGTTTTTTTTTTTAAATTTAATTATACATGTTGGTGATTAGATTTTATTCTAAATTTTACTCTTTCACTTTATAAAATGGTAATATTTCATGCATTTTTTGAAATAAGTGCTTTGAAAATTTCTATACACCGCATATTTTGATTTTATTGATATTATTTATATGGAATAGAAGCCTTAACATTAAATGACATTCCAGTTACTTCACAAACATTGAAGTTCAGTAGAACTGAAAATGTAAAATTGTCTTATAATGTCTTTCATGATCACACATTTGATAG
This sequence comes from Nephila pilipes, assembly GCA_019974015.1. Classification (NCBI taxonomy): domain Eukaryota; kingdom Metazoa; phylum Arthropoda; class Arachnida; order Araneae; family Nephilidae; genus Nephila; species Nephila pilipes. The sequence continues at coordinate 437,715 of BMAW01074544.1, read as the reverse complement.
AACATCCAGAGAACAGTTGCGAAATTTCTTGGGTTTCTCTTACCCAATATTTTGTTATTGAGGACATTATTTTAAAGAAATCTAACTTAATCTCTTTCCTAATTTTATCTGTCTCACAAATTTTTTGCAGTTTAAGTAATTGAGATACCTGATATGTATTGTATTAGTAAATCTGGGAATCGTGACACCCAAGTACCCTATGATATTTTTCTTTTCCATGGGATTTACTACCTTTGGTAAGCACGGATGACATGCTCCCTTCCTCCAGGATATCTTACCCATCCTACTCTATTTTTAATTCCCCTTCTTGTCAAGTGAAGAGGATGACACTTGAGCTCGCAACTCCCTCTCCAAACTTCCACACCATACCAACAGAAGGAGCCTAGACAGAATTGACACACATCAACTTGCTACACAGCAGGTCTTTAGTGGCATCAAGGTTCGAACCTACGACTAGATGAAACCTCCCGCTGCAAATCCGTAACCATGACCACAAGACTATTATAGCCACAATTGACACCTGAAGTAAAATTACTTTGATGAAAGTTTCTCCTTTAAAAGCTTGTGATAGTGCACTTACTGTCAACATTAATGTTGTATCCAATTATTCAAAGAACTTTGATATTATTATTAGTTAGGCTTTAATTAAGCTGGATAGTTTGTCTATAATGAAAATTTCTGACATTACATCAAAACCATTTATTTTGGCAATCTCTTTGACAATATTTGATAAATTTTACAATTTATAAATTTGATATTGGCCCTCACCTTTCAAAGCAAACTTGTATGATGTTGAAACAATACTTTTGTCATATAAACCACTTTTATATAAAATGACAAATATAGAAGTAGACATAATGATAACAGATGCTAGCCAGTCCACTAAAAAGATGGTAGTCCTTGTGAGAACATTAATTTCAGAAAATTAAATCATGTATTTGTTTTGGATCATTATTCTCTTCCACTGACTGATATTTTAGATAAACTTTAGGATGCATGAATTTCCTGTATTTATGTAACTTTTTTTTCCATTTACCCATTATTAAAAAGTTGCCCATATAATGCCTTTTAGACATGGTTGGAATGTCCCTCAGTGTTTCAACACTTTATTAATTCTTCTTTCTTGAGTTAATTGTTCAAGGAATTGTTTTACCCTGTATGGATAAAATTATTCCTGCTAAAAATTAATCTGATTAATTGAGTTGACTTAAGCTGTTCTACAAATTGCTTGCAATTGTGGATTGGAAATAAATTTTGGTAAATGTCATTTTTTTTTTTTTTTTTTTTGCATCAGAAAATAAAATTTTTAGGTTGTATTATTAAAGATGGAAAACTTTTCCCTTCTAAAAATAAATCGGCTATCAGAACCTATAACTATATAAAAGATGTTCAACATTTATTAACCATCATCGGCTATCTCCATGAATTTATCTCTGCTTATTCTATTAATGCTAAGCCTCTAAGTGATCTCCACCATAAAAATACTTCCATGTTGATGTTAAACAAAAAAGCTTCCTTTGATAAATTAAAACATCTGCTTAGTCAGAAACTTGCCTTTAGAATATTTATCAACAAAATTGTGAAACTTAAATACACGCAGGTGCATCAATTGATGGACTTGCTGCTGTCTTGTTACAATAATTTCATGCTGACAATTCTTTACAACAAATATATTTTTATTATATGTGGTGAAAATAAGTCTTGAGACTCGAATAAAATATAGTAACTATGAACTAGAAGCCCTTTGAAAGTTTAAAGTGTCCATTTTAGGAATGTCCTTCAAAATCATGACTGTTTGTGTTGCAATTACAAAAACTATGAATAAGAAAGATTTGAGCATTGTGTGCCCTATCATAACACTATCTTGCATCATTCCAACTCACAAATGCCTGAATAAGAAATCCTTAAGTAGGATTCAAATTTTAAATAATTAATTCTACAATAAAACCAAGAAAGTTCAAGAACACGATTCACATAATTTTGCTATTCTCTCCATCAAAATTAACTTTTCATTCTTTATTGTGTTTAACATAATATCCTATACAAATGCATTGGAAGTGTTGCATTTGCATCGGCACTTAGTAGAACAATATTCTATATTAAAACTTCCTTTAAATGCTTGATGCTCAGATTCTTTGACCCGTAAAATATGATCTATGGTTTTTAGGCAAATAAATAACTCAAAAGAAGGATTATTCTCACTGAAATACACATAACAATAAACTTTATTCGCTCGCCTTTACAAATTCTAACTACAAATACAGCGTGCCGGCGATTCTACTCTAAATTCTATTTTTACAAGTTGAGTAGTTCGCAGCTTCTTCTCGCGGACGCAATTGGAAGTATATAGAAATCCTCATTGTCTTTTACAAAAAATGCATCACATTATTCAAAATGCTCATGACAAAGGATATTTTTGGTTAAAAGAACTCATAAATCATAATTATTTTGTACTTCAATTCAAAAATATTTTCTAGTTATGTGACATGACTTTTGAAAAAAAGAATTTTATTCATCTTGTTGCTAAAAATGACTAACCTCTCAGTTATTGCCATGTTGATAACTTTTGTCTCTTAACAGCATCTAACAAGAATTACTAATATATTTTGGTCTTCATTGACTCTTTCACTAAATTTGATTATATCCCACGAAATCCACATCTACTTTTGAAGAAATAAAAATTACATATTCAAAAAGCTATATTTGGAATTCTGCACTTCTTTATCACTGATTGTGGAACAGTATTCACTTCAGATGAATTCTGTACTTATTTTGTTGAAGAAAATATTTCTCTCCTACAGATTAATACAGGTTTACTAAGTGTGAATGATCAAGTGGAATAACTTAATCAAACCATTATTATAGTCTTTTCTAAGATGTCAGAAGTGCTCAATACAATTTGAATGTTATTTTGATGATAAAATATAAATTTGCTTAACTTTTTGTCCCCAACCTCCAGCCCTTGTAAACATTTTGTATTTATAATTTTTATTTATCTACTTATAATTTTTTCTGCTATTTATTTTTATATTTCATTTGTGTTTGCCTTTCAATTTCTAAAATACTGTATGGTGTTCCATGATGCCTGAAAAAGAACATATTTTGTTTTCAGAATTATTTTTTTAATCAAAATACAAATTTTTTCATGATAAATATTATGAACAGGAAATATAATTTATATTCTATATCATTAGAGTATGACTTTTCATTTAATCTCAAACATTAATCCTTTCAAATTTTTTCCATGCAGTTCTTTGTTTTATAAATTATTTTATGCTTCCAAAATTAATTTTCAATAATTTTCTTTAGGAATACAAGTGATGACTAAACTATTGGAAATTTTCCAAAATATGCGAAAAGTTGTCTCAGATTTGTGGAAAGTATCATTTCCTTAGAGTGTTCTGTGGTTGAAACTCTATACACATCTCCTAGTGCAGTTACTAAACAGTCAGTGCAGTTATTGTTCATTAAACTAATAACTATTTATGTGTATGATTTAAATATATATATCGACAAAAAATTTCGCTACAAATGAAATATTGTTATAAAAGCATTAGTCTACTACAATGTAATGTTATGGTGTATTTCATGAAAGAATTTCAATATTCATTCGTCAACACATATCAAAGCATTTAAATTAATTCTTTGTATTCATTTATTTTTGTACAATTTAAAAAAAGTTATTTTGGATATTTCCATGAGTTGTTTGTACCATGAAAGCTTTTTGATATTTGGCATTCTGGAATTTTTCAAGGATTACAGAATCTTAACTGCAGAGAAATTACATTTTTCAGAATGTTTGTGCATTTGATTGGAAAGAATTTTTATGTACATGTGCTAATCAAATATAAATTTATAATGGTGCTGAAAAATGATCAAACAAGGGACAAGCCAAAATTGTTACAGCATTTTCAAATTGAGCAAGATTGTAATATTTGACTGTTTTATTATTTTTATAAAATAAAAAAAAAATTACTAACATAGTTGTTTTTTCTATTATTCAAATCACTAAACTGTAATGAAATTTATTTTTTGGTGATAAATCCTTAAATTTGTATATATTCACAAAATATGGATTAAAAGTTTTGAGAGAATCTGTATTCATCTGATCATTGTTCGAATTCAGAGATTCACTATTAGGAGTTAGTTTTGCAGCCTCTCGTGTAATATTAAAACTTATAAACCTGTAATCAAACAAATTTTATTTGGCTCCATTTAAAATTTACATTTGTACTAATATTCACTTCTGTGAAATGAGGATACTCATGTTTTTAAGCATTGAATTGCTTGAATTTCATTTAGATAAACAAAAGTAACGAAGGTTATCAAAAAACATAACTAGTGTATTTTAATTAAAATATTTATTCAAACATACAGATAATTAAAAATCAGAGATGTACAATTGTCATTAGTATTCATCGCAATTATATGATATAATGGATTAGATGTTATGCAAAATAAATATTCGATGTAGTGACTAGAACTAAAAACTTAATATAAAAATTTATAATATATTTATCACAATTGTATTCAATATAAAGTAAATACCTTCTTAAATGGCTATTATAAGATCAACTCTTTATTGAATACTGAAATGGTAAGCATTATAATTTTTATTGAAACTTTTATGTATTTTAAAACAGTAGCAAATTAGTATCTAGAGTGTCTTCATATTTGCAATTAACTTACATTGCTATGTTTTATTTTCAATATTTTTGACACACTGTAATAATTTACTGAATTGAAAAAAAGTCATATACACTGCTCACTCAAAACAATGAATATATAAGAATGCAATTGCTGTACCACTAAATTTAGTTTGTTACATTTCAAAATATTAGTTTGGTAGTTAAATTTAAATTAGTAGCATTTAGTTTTTTTTTTTAAAAAAAAAAAAAACTATTTTCAAACATTTCCAGAAAGGCACTGTATAAGTCATCAGTTGAATTAAAATGATAGATACTGTAAGTGGTTGGATGTATAGTTTATGAACAGAATGTTTATTTTTTTATGAAGAAACTTGTGATTTTTCCTTGTCCTTCTATCAACTTAAATTTTTTGGAACCTTTAGTCTTCACTTTAGTTTCTTTTTTTGAAAGATTTTTGATTGTAGGTTTTATTTTGTCCACTTCAGCAAAATTCTTTAACTTCTTTTCTGTGTTTTTCATTGGAGGATTTTCATTTGTTATTTCATTTAAGATTGATCTTTTACAAGCTTTATTTGGTTTAAAAATTTTCTTCAAAGTTTTCACATCCTGTTCCTTTGCATTTTCATTGTCATCAAAAATATTCATACATCCTTTGAAAGTCCTAAAATATATACATTAATATTAAACTTTCAGAGATTAAAAATTCCTGGAATGATAAATATATGAAGCAGTTTAATGAGAAAAATGAGTTGGAATGAGAAATTTTTATAACTTTGCATTATTACAATTGATCCAGCACTCTCTTATTTAAAGTTAATAAAATTAGTTCATTTGATTTTGTGAAAGTATAGTGGCTAGTTGAGAGAAAGAGAGGTCATGTAATTTCATTTCTATGAATGACTAGATGTTTTGAGATCAATAACTTTATTTTAGATTAATACATAACAGAATGTGGTAATACTAAGTAGATTCATATTTAGTTTTCGATATCTTGTGACATCTGATTATTGAGGAATTTGTACATAATTGATACAGACAGGAGATGTAGGGATCACGCTGGTTGGAAACATAAATTAATGAGGGTGTAGAACAAAAAAAAAAAGATAGGCTCTTGTAACATCCTCATGACTTCATGAATAAAAAGAGGCACTAAGTAAAAAAAGAGATTAAGTGATAGAAGTAAAGAAATTTTGTGTGCTTGCCTTTTTCAAGTTTGGTTAAGAATCCTCCCCAATTCCCAGAAAGCTACCAAAAAGGAGTATTACAAGCATTTAAATTACATGAATTCTAGATGGATTTAATGAGCATTGACTTGGATATATAACCTTGTGATCATAAAAATTGAGTAGGATAAGAAATTACCACATGTAGGAAAGTAGTTGTATGATATCAGTGTCTCAGTATGTTAATATTGACATAAAAAGCCCCGAAAAAATATCAAATGTCGTATAGCTGTTTTCAATACTTCAACATATTATATGTAGATTATTGGCTAGAAGAAAACTGAATAACATTTGATTCTAGTACCCAGGATTCAATATATATTCAAACAATTAGTAAAGGTTTTTTTTTTTTAATATGGGAGTTGTGATTTCAATTTATATACATGTTAGAAATGCAGTGATGTTTCAGTTGAAAGATAACATATCTTTAAAATACACATCATAGTATTTACTATAAAGAACAAAAAATCAAATCTTATAATAATGAAGATTTGAAGTTGCAGCATGTCATAATAAACTGGATTTTTATCACAAGACATTGTTGCTTAATTTTTAAAGGCAATTTTTGATTTAATGTTATTAATATTTTATTTAATGTCATATAAATTTTGATATTCTATAAAAAATCAATTATATATTCTGATGTGTATCTTACCTTCCACCACCACCACCCAATTTCCCAGATATACTGTTTATGAAATATTGAACTTTTTAAACCTATAAACTCTCTTTGGCATGCACATAAAATACCGAAATTTTAGTTTTTCTCATAATTAATTGAGTTACGTTTACCTATTTATATTTGTTGTCAAAATATCATTTTAGATGTTTATTCTTTTGATATCTTTAATAATTATAGTTGACTAGAATTATACATACAAAATCTATTAATAAAACAAGACTTTTTAGAGTTCAATTCTTATTAAGAGTACAATTGATCTTGATAATCCATTAAATATTATAACAATAATTTTTCAAGAAAACTGCTTCTGCTCAAAAATGCCAATTGATAGAAATATCACTAGGATTTTTCTTTATAACTAAAAAATTTCAAAGTAAGAAATGAACTAATTATTTAATAGTTTAATGATTTGAAATACCTTAAAATATTATACACTATAGCTAGAAACAACTAATATTACAGGAAAATCTTTATGTAGATCAGTTTGACTGTATGCAAAAGGGATTTCTTTTTCGCATACATCTAATAATCTGCACTTGTTGGTACTTAAATGAAAGCCGATGTCATATATACAAAAATCATTTAGCAAGTGTTGGCAATCAAATAAAAGTCAATGGCACATATACAAAAGCAACATGATATTCTGTATTAAATGTGTGGATTGCATCTCCCTATTCAAATTTATATAGTACTACACATATTAAAAGAGATATTATCTAATAATTACAATACGTAAAAATTAAAGTTTTAAAACAGAAAAAAAAGTCATTGACTTCCAATTGACTTTTGGAATTCTATAGATCCTTTTTAAACCTCTACAGATCCCCAAGGGTTTGACCTGGATCTTGTTGGGAACCTCTTCTTAAATTATTGCAAAAAGTTTTTTGTTCAAAAAATTTAGTAAAAAAATATATTTTTATATATTTAACTATTAACAAAAAACAAATCTATATGGAAAGAAAATTACATCAGAAACAATAATAATACTTACAGTTTAGATGGTGTTAAGGAATCAATACAAGTTCCCACAGTAGAACTATTTTCTGAATGATGGAAATATGACATAAGCGGGGGTGGCTGTAAGAATTCATGATCCTTTACATTATTCTTGCAAAACATAAAAAAATGTTACAATTTTTCAAAAACTCTCAAATTATTTCGTCTCTTGCACCAAGATGCTAGCCTTTCTTTCAGATAATTGTATTATAAATGAATGATTTTGAATTCTATTATTATCTAATTGAACATGTTAAAAAGGAGTTATGAAGTAATATATTTATGTAGAAACATACAAGACTTTAAATTAACTTTAGAAGCAATACATATGTTGATGTTTTTCAGTTCTATGGTTAATTTTGTATTGGGAATCATTGTAAAAATATAATATACTTAGAATTATTGCTGCAAAAGGTCTTGCTACTTTCATAATTTTGTATCTAATAAGAACATAAACTTGCAATGCAAAAATAATAAATATAGATAAAACAAGAATTATTAATCTTACTGCAGACATATTTGAAGTGGTGCTATCGTCATTCAGCATTGATTTCAAATCACAGCTGGCTTCATCTTCTTCTGGAGATCTAAACATGTATTTAAGAAAAAAGAATACAAAACTAAACTATATTTAATTAAGAATTTCATTGACTTTCTAGAGGCAATAGATGTAATATTTAATTCATAGGCTTAAGTGTAGGGCAAATGTTTTCAACAATATTTTGCTTAATTGCAGTATTTTCTTTCAGGTGAAATAAATTTCATTTAAAGCCCCACATACTAGATTTAACACAAAATTATCAAAGCTCATTAAAATATTCTCCATATAATTTAAAGTATCATATTTAAAAATTACTTAACAGTAATAATATTAATGTCATCTTTCAAATAACATTGCAAGTTCCATAACAATCTCCATGGGTTTTTTGTTTCTTTGTTAACATGGAACTTGTTATGGAACAACAGAACAGTCATGCAAATCCATTTTCATATAATGATGAGTGTACTTTTATCCCAGAACTCTGTAAACGTTCTGCTTCTGCAGTTGCCAATTTCTCTATAATATAATTCTCTAATTAAAAGTTTATTTTCACTTCCCATGTATTGGATATCTTTGATTCAAATTCCTTTTATTTTCAATATTTTTTTTTTAAATTTGATTAATATATAAGTCAGATTAAACAACATATGAATTTTTTAAAACAACAAATATAATTATAAATCTGTTTTAAAAAATTGGGTTATCAAACATTTTCCAACCTTCATTTAAAAAAATGCAATGTATTACAAATACATTATCATATTAAAACAAAACAATTTTTTTTCAGAGTTAGCAATTATCATTTTTAAAGTGGGACATCTCTCTGTTCAGAGAATAACTGCATTACATGTGCTTATCTTACAATAAAATTTCCTCTTAAAACTTTTATTGGATTAGTAGAAATTCATTTACAATAAATGAGTATTTTGTTAAGTTTTTTCTTTCTTTTTTGTAATTTTCAAATATATGGATTGATGCATTACCTTATTTTGTATGAAAACAAATTTTTTAAAAATTACCAAATGTTATATCAATGAAAATGAGGTTCTTAAAAATTTGCATTCTGTATCTATTTTTGCAAGAACATAACTTGCAATACAATTTATTATTTACACCTACCTTTAATTTTGTTTCTTGCTAGACATGCTTAAAGTAGGAAATATAACAGCTTTGATGTTGCCATCAAATGGATTTTATAAACCTCTATGTCTTATCAAATTTATGGAAAAATGAAATATGTTTTAGAGAAAACTTTTTAAAGGATGAAAGGTTTTTTTAAAATTAATTTTTAGTTCATACTTGATAAAAAAAAAATTCGAAAGTAGCTAAGCATTCAATAATTTTTGCTTATTAGCAATAATTATTACCGAAAATATCCCAAGAGAGGAGGGAGGCTGATAGGTGTTCTCTTCAAATGTTTCACTGAAAGTATTACTCTTGGATTAAATATCCAGCTGCTGCAATTGATGTAATTTATAAAGTGCTGCAAAAAATCCAAGCTTGCTTGACAAACTTGTGGTGTGGTTTTAGTGGATTGCTGTACAGAAATAATGATAAGTTTTTAATGAAATTCTATTTAAACAAAATTATTATTCTAACACAAGGCATAAAATTGAATTTTTAAATATTGGGTTCTCCAATATTAAGGGTGACAATTTTATAATTAAAAATATCAATTTTTTTGTATGTATCATAAATTCAATAAATAAAATTAGTATATCATTCAATGCATAAATTCCTTTGTAAATATTTCAAATTCATTGGTTTAAATTTGTGATTTTAATAATTTATTTAATTTTTCAAGCTATCACTTGCTTAATGCTCATATTAAATAATATATGAAAGATGATAGTTACATACCTCCTTGAATATAATGCAATTTTAACACTTAAAAATACTTTTTAACATAAATATATGTATCCAAAAAAGAAAAGGTAGAAACATGGCGAGTGCATTTTAGCAGCTGCACAATTTTTTTTACATATTTTTCCAAGATTTATCTTTCATGAGAAGTTATCTTAATCTCCACTTCCCTTGTATAAAAAAATTTGTTCTGATTATATATAAAGTCATGATATAAAAAATAACATCTACAATTTACAAAAATTTCTTTTAGTGATCTTAATTAAACTATTGTAATCGTTAAACAGAAATTTAAAATATTCAAATATCTTAAAATCAGATTCTTTGGTAATAAGCATTACAATTTGTTTCAGTTGAAACAACCACCAAAGTAAATTTAAGCTTGTAAAAAATGTGGAAGTTAAAGTAGGAAAAATATTCTTTATGCTGTATGTTCAATAACAAATGTTTATTTAAATAAAATACATAATCTTGAAATGACAGCATAGTATAATTAATTAATTTTTAACAAGATTTCAGTTAGAAAACAAAAGCAAAAAAATTAATCCTAAATAAATTATATTTAAATAAAGATGGTTTTGAAGAATACAATCACAATATTTTTTTCAAATACATAAAATCAGTCGATAAATACATAAAAGGAAAGTATTTAACATGTAATAGAATAAAACAACTGTCAATGTGAAATAAAAATATTTTAATCATGTTTTCTTGATTTCTGAAAAGCTGCATTAGCTCTTGAGAAATTCAAACAGAAAAATTTTAATTGGTCAAATATATTAATTAATCAAGTGATCTATGTTTGGCAAAAAAAAAGTATCAAAAAATTATTTAATAACCAAAAGAGCTTCAAATTGTACACCCAGCTAACATTTACATTTAGTTATTCATTTTTAAAGCTTTAAATTACTTAACAATTACAAAGAATATATTTATAGAATTCATATTAAAACATATATTTTTACAACTACCATACATATACAAACAAATTTAAATAGCTTATAAAAAAAAGTTTATTTTATAAATGAAATAGACAATTCAATTATAAAATAAAATTTTTAAAAAAATATTTTCTTTTTGAATTTAAAGTTTGTAATTCAGAAGTACTAAAAGAAAGAAATCAAGTAATTTCTTTTCAAGTTGCATGATTTGAATAGTCAAAATTTGTTAATTACATACCTCTAATTGTACATTTAATATTTTAGTAGCAATAGCTGTAAGATTATCAGTTGCATTTTCAATTGCAGAAGTTCTCAGTTTGTCACTACCACATTTTAATAACTTTTTCTTCAAAATATTGATGAGTCTCTTAAGAGCTGATCTATTAAGATACACAACAATTTATTTATATATAAACTGCATTAATATTTTTAAAAAATATGAAGCAATTTTTAGCTATAAAACAATTCAAATTCCTTTAATTACATAATTAATTGGTATAATATACATGATAAATTTAAATCTAAATTATTTTTAATAAATCCTAATTTTCAGAAGGTATTACATCAGGTTTCATTAAGGATGTGATTGTTTAATTGTTTCTAAACTATTTATGCAGCTTTATTTCTTTCTTCCCAATTTGTAACTGTGAAGTGTATTTAGAATGTAAAAAAATGGAAAGCTGAATTATACACATGCACGACAGGAATCGTGACTAATAACATCTTTTACAACAATTAAAAAAATATCAAGACCCTTTTTTTTCCCTTGTTCTCCATACGATTTCAATTAAAAGTTCAGTTTTGACTGAAAATTACATGTTATTATGTATGTTTTACAATTTATCTGGGACTGAAAATACAGAGGTATGAAAGAAATAATATTGTAGCAATACTCACCATTAAAAGAGTTAGAGTTAAAAACTGCCAATAGACGGCAACAGTGAATTTAACTTGACATATGTATATTATAAATGTAAATGTTGAAACCAAATTTTGCTTTGAATCCGGTGCAAAAAGATTAACTGAATTTTTCCTGAGCTCAACCATTTTTCCTGTTTTTAATTGCTTACTTTGTCATATTTTTAGGCAGACGATTATCAATAGTTATCACTTTTGCATTTAAAAGTTTTGTTACACCTTGTGGCAATACTAATCAGCGTTCCAAAGTTTGTAGACCATCGCCATGTTGAAAAAAAAAAAGTGTAGTTCTGTTAAAGATGTTGTGAAATAAAGATGTATAAAAATTCTGTGTATCCAAATGTTCATTTTTTCGAGTGAAACAAAAGTGTTGCTTCAAATTATGTAATAATGAAGCAGAGCCTACTTATATATTAGTGAATATATTAAAAAAGAACCAGCTACAACTTTGGATAAGGAGCACTCATTTTCTGGCAATGACATAGGAACAGGATTCAACTCTTGTGCCATAAAACTATATTCATTCACATGCTGCATCACTTAAATTCATTCAAAATGTTACTCCTCTTTAAAAAAAATTATCCTTCTACCAGTATTGTTATATTTTTCATTCTTTGCAAAGAATGTGTATATCTGTACATATATATGTATATATAATTAAAATTAGAATTCAAATGGCTATCAGTGATCTAATTAGTGCATGCATTACTTTTGACAGCTATAGTTCTCGATTTTAAGAAAAAGTTTTTCCTAGAAACAGATATTCCAAAGTAAACTTTCAAAAATTTTATAACTGAATTCATATTTTAAAATAATTATTACAAAAAAAATTGTATTCATAAATACAGTTTACAGTTTTTAATAAGCTGATGCACATAAACAATTTATATCTGCCATTAATTACACATAAGATTTTAAGAAATTATGAAAAATCATAAAATGTTCAAGTTTTGTACTCACATAGGAGTTAAATCCTCTTCAATAAGAGTCTGCATTTGGTTCAATGTGTCAACAAAAAGCTCTAATTTCTTAAAATGAGGCAACATTGGACAATCTGGTGGAGGTGCATATCCTTTTCCACCCAGTTTGATTTGAGTCACATATGAAACAGCTGTCTGTATAGATATCATTATTTATTCATAACATATATGCGAACACTTAATTCCACAAGTTTTGAGAACAAAAATAAATTAACATAATTAATTAGGAATATGGTATATGTATGAATACTTTTTTAAAGGAATGCTTTGTTATGCATAAAGCATACACAAGTAAAGTGTGAAAGATTTACTTTGAAATAATACAACTAAAAACTTACGAAAATTTATAACTGAATTTACACTTTATTTGAAATTCATTAAGGAAGGGGGTACTTCTTACAACTATTGCAAAATATCTGAAGAGGGAAAGAAAAAATGGAATTCTAATGTTTTAAGGATATGAAAAAGGAAGCAAATAGACATTCTGCTTCAAAAATGTTTTTATTATATTTAATACTGAAATTGGTGCAGTTTTGATTGCATAAACATCATATAACATATCAATCAATAACTCCCGAGACTAACCCAGAGATGGCGCTCGTAGTAAACCAGTAACCAGGTCTTTCTAGAGTACTAACCTTTGCTTGAAACGTGTCAAAATTTTAAGTCGATCGGACCAGAAACAGCTGAGTTATCGAGGTTGGAGTAAAGTCGTTTTGTAGTTTGTTTAAAAAATGGAAAAAACCGAGTTTCGTGTTCTGATAAAACATTGTTTTTTAATGGGTAAAAACACCGTGCAAGCGAAACAATGGATTGAAAAATGTTACCCGGACTCTTGTCCATCAAAAGCAACGATTTGTCGGTGGTTTGTCGAGTTTAAACGTGGTCGTACCGACACAAATGACGCGGAACGCTCGGGTAGACCTGTGGAAGCCGTTACACCGGAAAATGTGAGTGAAGTGACAAAAATTATAATGAAAGATCGTAAAGTGAAGCTCCGTGAGATTGCTGAGATGACACAGATATCATATGGAAGTGTATTTACTGAAAAAAGTTTTTTGAAGTGAAGTGAAAAAGGTTTTTTCCAAGTGGGTGCCGCGATTGCTTTCGATGGAACAAAAACAGCAACAAGTCGATGATTCAGAAAGCTGTTTATCGCTATTTACTCGCAACAAAAAAGATTTCTTGCGGGGAAAAAAAAAAAAAAAAATTTTGAAAAACGTTGGAACCATTTTTACCCCCCAAAAAGTTGTTAACAAAAAGGGGTATTTTTATTAATAAAAAAAAATTTTGCAAAAAAAATGTTGTTTTCAATGTTAGTCTCGGGACGTATTGATCCATGTGTTAGGGTTTTGTTTAATTTCTTTTTGTAATCCTTTTTTGAGTTTTGATTTCAAAATGCAAAGATGCTACATTAAAATACATTTTTTCCAAGAATAATATGATCTTCTTAAGAATAACTCACTATAAACAAAAAAAATTAGATAATGAAAATCCCCAAATGTAGGAAATATATAATACAAATCAAATAATTTTTGTTACAACTTTAATTAAATTATTATTCAAGAAGATTAAGATGTAACAAAAATTAAATATGAGTTTTTATTTGATTTTTGTGACATTAAAAAAGAAAAAGAAAATAGAATTAAATGTTCAGAATAAATGCCCAGAGTACAAATTTAATAACTATGTAAAAATTAAAATACTTCTCTAATATATATATCAGCAATTTATAATGAATGAAAGTATTATGATATTATCTTATTTGTTACCTGTACTTGTTAAAAACAAATTTAATAGTTCAAAATATATATGTGCAGAAGTAAGAATTGGGGTCGATAAAAGAAAAGATTTGAACTACATTTGTTTCCTTAACTTAGTGAATATAGAGAAGCAAAAGATAATTTCTTTGGTATAACACCATACAGCCAAAAATTATAGCATTTTAATTGTCTGGCTCTAAATTAAACATAATAACAGATAAAAATATCTATTACCTGACACATAGGCATTTCCTTTTTTTCAGAGAGATGCTTTAATTCAGTAAATGCTTTATGGCTCAAATCAATGATGGGTGAAATCATGGCTTTTGAAAGAGCAAGCTCACTACGACTGTTAACAAGGAGACTCAAAAATGATATAATGGTTTCTTCAACATATTCCTGTAATAAAATTTAAGAGAAAATATTAACATATCTCTCAATCAAGTTTGATAATATTACATATGGAAAATAAAGAAATGTGTGTTTAATGCTTATCTTGTCAAAGGACCATATAACATAATAGGTACCATTCCAGTGAAATTCATTAAATGATTGATTTCTTTTTAAAATTTGACTACAACAAATTCATAAATCAACAGCTCGAAGTGGCATTAATAGAAGACACTGATAGTTTGTAATGTTACATGATTAATATCGATGTATGAAATTGGGCTTGTGTGAATTAATTTCTAGAGCAGTGGTCACCATCCTTTTAGGTAACCACTAAACTTATAATTGTAAATCCCTAATACTACCATGTTACAATAAATATGTTTCGTAAAATAATGATCAGAGAACTCCCATACTATTTATATAAAATGTTGTTTATATTTCCATATTATTTATTTACTTATAAACAGTGAATTTTTTTAAAAAAACTTTAATTTGATTTTACTAATTTTCACAAATTCCTTGAAAATACTCAAATTATTACTCAGCTGATTTGATTGGAAATGTCTCCATAATTTTGAAAGTTTTATGATATCATTGGGAAAACTTTCAGAACATACAACATAAAATAGCCATGGATCCACTTTCCTATAAGGTTTTTCAATAAATTCAAATTTCGAGTAATTAGAATATTTCTTTGATACTTTTGAGGGTTTTTTTTTTTTTTTTTTTTTTTTTGTCTGTCTTCATTTTAAATTTCCCTCTCAATGGTGCCTTGATGAAGTCAATGGAAGCTTTGATACACCGATCAAGCTCAATAACGCATTATTATAGATGCAGTTAGACAATTATTTACTACCCGGAATTATCTATTCTTCTCAAATATTCAAGTGCAATGCTAATATAACTAGTAATCTGAATTTCTGTTCTTTTAGATGAATTGCTCTTACTTATTATTATACATTTTCAAAGAACTGTTCTTTAACCTATTCTCTGATTCACATGTCTTTGGAATCGTCAAATCAATCTCAAAGGTATTCAAAGGAATTAAAAACTACTCAATTACTACATATTATTATTTTACACATTTGCAGAAAAATCGAATTAGTTGAATTTTAGGAAAAAATAATCGAATTTTTTTGTGTTAAATTAATACTAAATAGAACACTATTTTCTAATTGTATCAGATGATAATGAAAATAAAGTATCTTTGTAAATTTATCCATATAAGTATTTTTTATACACTTAATATATTCACAATAAACAAAGTGAAGCAAATGCTAGTAAAAAATAATGAGAAAACATTATTATGTTATAAAGTATATTGCGAATTTTAGGCAAAAGTATTTCATATTTTTATTAAAAAAAAAATTAATTAAGGAAGTCCGCTTCTAAATCTTTATTATGCAAAGCATTAGGTATTATACTCTAGCTAAATCAACCAAAGTAATATATAAATATGCTTCATTTTTGCTTGTAGTATCTGCAAGCATTAAATACTATGAACACAAACTTGTTTAATTATTTTCTAAATTTTTAGTAAAAGGAACAAATTAATAAAGTTACTCATGAATATCAAACATTTAGATATACATTCTACTCTTATTTGTTTTTCTAATACAGAATAATAAGAGCAAAACATTGAGAGAAAATTCTTCACAAATCAATTGTACATTTGATCTAATTCAAATTGTTAGCAATGTCAAATATTGCATCAATATCTATAAACCTGCTGTAGCAAAACATTTTCGAGTAACTAATCTCACATTATAAACTCTTAAAATACATGCTGACAATCAAAAATATTTTTGGGAGAATTATAAATGCAAAGACAAATTTTTATGTATTATTATGTACATCATATAAATGTTTTTCTCACTCTCTAATCAAAACCCTTTTAAAATGTCAGAATTTTAGACCTGTTCACAAATTCAAAAATAACAATATAAATTAAATTGAAAATAATAATAATAATAATAAAAAGACAATGAAATGGGGAAACTAATTCAGTTTTGATTCCATTTGGAAGCAGAAATCGATTATGAAATGGACCTGAATAATTTAAAAGAACCAAAAACCTTATCTTTTAAATGACCCCTTCCAGTTCAGATGTGATGTGATTGTTTATTACATTGCACTGAGAAATAACATGAGGGCTATTGCAACAGATCTCATAATTTTGAGCCTCAATCAAGTAACGAGAACAACACCTTAGCTTGCATCTCCCTCACCAAACTTCTACACCACCTATATAGTGTTGAAAGCTTTTGTAGCATGGGAGCAGCAAAGTAGGCCTCCTTTGGAGTGCTACAAGCCTTTTAATCTTCAAATAAAGTTTTGTCATACTTTAAATGTTGCAACTCATTTCGCTATATTTTCGAACCACAAACAAGCATTACACTGGGACAGTCTGCCAGGACATAGTGAATTTTGAGTTTGTTAGGAATTAATTTTGTGGAAACTCTGATTCAGAGGGCTTGTGAATCACAATCTCTGTCCTAGTGAGAGGGAAAAGAATTGAGGACTAACAATTCATCGCTCAAGAGATCAGCATTGAAAATGTTTCAAACATGACATTCTTACATTGAAGGATGTGATCTTGAAATCTGAAGCATGTGAAAAAGAGTATAATAAAGAATTATTCAATGCACATGTTTATGAACGTGAAAAGGGAGGATTTGTTATACTTTTTATGTGAGTTAAAAGAAATAGCTGCCAATAGCTTAAAGAGTGTGGAATTAAAACAGAAATTGCTAGATAGCAATGGATTCTTAAAAGATGAACTCGTCAGTTTCTTTAGACAACTATCAAAGAAAGGATTGAGAAGTAGTATTGGAAAGAAAGGGATAGACGGCAAAAGGAGTCGGAAGAAAATTTCCCAAGAGAGTATTCTGCATATAACGAACAATTGCCATGGGAAGAACAGAAAAATTACCAGTACGAAAATATATTCCACCTCATTCAAGAAAAAATACCTGAAGAAAGAAATAAAAGAATCAACAAAAGAATGTTATATTTGCGAATTGTAACAACTGGCAAAGAACTGTCCAAAAAGATATAAAGTGACAGAAGTGAATTGTTATATCGACAAACAAGATTATCAGGCAGTAACGGCAAAAATTCAAACCAAGTTCCTTTTACATAGCAGAAATAAGGAAAAATTAAGCAAACCAAAATTAGCTACGAGTGATCTCCAATATGCTGAAATTGCTGTCAACAGGAAAAGTGCAACCACTTCAATTGATTCTGGATCAATCATAACCATGTTGAACTTGGATCTCATTCCGGATGAAAAAGAATGAGGAAGGAAAAATAATTTTAAAAAGCACATTCGGAGAAAAAAATAGAAGCCTCTCTCTCCAGTGTTCAATTATGGAAAAAAAAAAAAAAAAAAAAAACAAGAACAATGAAGCATTTGCTAAACTTATTCAAGTGTTAGCAGCGATCATAAATAAAATCCAAGGTCAAGTGACCATTTTGTTAAAGATAAACAAATGATTGCAGGAGTATGTACCATCATCAAACCAGAAGCAATGAAACATCATTGGAGATTAATGGATATTGCTATGGCAGACAGAAATTTGATTTCTTTACGAAAGATAAGATGGATGTGGCAGAGAGCAGAAAGCATTAATGTTATTATGATATTAGGAAATATTATTTCCCACATAATAAGAAAATGAATATCACAATCTAGTGAGTAAAAGAGATTTATTGAGAGAACAGCAGCTAAATTATGAGATCTTGAAAGATGCATAGAAATAATTTACTTTAAGGAAAGGGAATTTTCAATTGAGAGATGATCTACTAATCCACGACGATAAAGTGATGGGGTGAAAAGGTGTCTCAATTGGTTTTTGCCCAAAATTAGGAGACCTCAGGCATTAAAATTGGCTCATGAATCTGTTTTTAGCAGTCATATGGGATTTAAAAAAAAAACAGTGAAATAATTTGTTTTAACTTCTGGTGACCTGATTTAAAGGACATTTTAGAATATTGAAATTCTTGCAATAATTGTCAGCTAAGAAGCCAAGAGAAAGCCAGACAAAATACTTATAACCCCTCTTCTTAGGCCAGATTTATCTTTCGTGGTCAAGAATATTCATATAATTGGTGAGATTGATCCACCGTTATCCAGAAAACACAAATACTGCCTTGTCATGGTAGACCAGCATTCCAGGTGGCCAGAAGCAATCCCATTTTGATGGTTGTCTGCAAAAACTACATGCACCGAACTAATGGAAATATTTATGAGGACAGGAATCTCATATACCATTGCAAGCGATTTTAGTACCTATTTCACTTCAAAGTTAACCCAAGAGTTCATGAAGCACTTAAGCTGTACCCCACGATTTTCAGTTTCTGGATAAGCAGCGTCGAATGGACTCAAGGAAAGGTACAACAAAGAGTTAAAAATTCACTACACCACGTTATTGGGACTGATCAAGTAAATGGGACAAATACATCTTGTACTTGCATTTCTCATGCAGAAAAGTCCCAAACTGCACAACAGGAATGTCATCTTTCAAGTTAACGAGTGGATATTCTTTGGATTTCTTTATATGCATATTTGTGCCATTTCATGTATTCTTAACATTCTTTTGCATTTAGAACATTTTTTTTATTTGAATCATTTTGAAATCATGAAGGGTATATTAATTAATGTTTTATATAATGTATGATTTTTGATAATTTCCCGTGTGTAATAGTGTTCGTGTTTAAGCATTGCTTCTTTTTACAATAATTATTACTGTGCATTGAGTGTTAATGATTAGGAACTAATATAGTTTCGTGTGAATATTTTGAGAGTTAATTTTAAGAGTTTCAGCTGCTGAGTTAAATTTGTAAACAAATATGTCAGAGCTTGGTGTGAAGATTTAGTGTTCCCATCTTTTACGAGGAATGATTCAGAAGCCTCCGCTACGCAGAGCTAGCAGTACCATCAGCGAGGAGGGAGAAAGTGTTTTGTTAGAGCAGCAGTCCCCAAACTATTTTGGTCATGGAACCCCAAATTTTGTTGCCTATGATCGCGGAACCCTGAATATTTTTTAATTAATGACTTCAAAATTAATATCTTGATATTAAATGAAACATTTCAGATTTAATTGAATTAAGCAAAACTCAAAAAAAAAATCGATTCATCATAGAAATAATTAATAAAAATACAAAACATAAACTAAAATAAATGGAAAATCTTTTTTTTAATCAAATATAATTTGTCTCGCAGAACCCTTAAATTTTTTCGTGGAACCCACTTTGGGAACCACTGTGTTAGAGCAATTGAAGATTTTCGTAGCATGGAAGCAGTAAAGTAGACCTCCCTGGGAGTGCTACAAGGCTTTTAATCTTCAAATAAAGTTTTATGTTTTAAATGTTGCAACTCATTTCGCTATCTTTTCGCACCACAAGCAAACATTACAACCCGCTACACAGCAGATCTTTAGTGGTATTCAGGCTTGGACCCATGACTAGATGAAAGCTGCCCATTACAAATCCACGATGATGAACATTAGGCTCTAGTGGCCGTTTCCAGTTCGCAATTGTTTACCGTTCCTTTACCAATATGTAACTATTTCAAAGACTGGCCTGGTTCAGGCCTACTTGAAAGGTTGGCCAACTGAAAGAGCTAGGCCAATTTTCTCTCAACATTCTTCTGATTGAAAGGTACCCACCTAGATCAGACCTGTGTGTTGCAGAAAACCTGCAGCCAAAAGATCTGGTTCTTTCAAAGTATTTTTCCCACCATTACCCATCTGGTTCCAACCTACCTTATCTCGGGAACCATTCTCATTGTCCAGTGATAGCTTTTCTAATAATTTTTTTTAACCAATGTTCGTTTTTTAAGTGTTATATGTATCAACCCTTTTTCTTCTACATGGATTTTTTCCTCTTCTCCCAACACCACATAGTAACTTTTGTTCAAAATCAGGGGTGCTCATCCTATGGGCTGCATGCGGCCCAGAGTACCTATCAATACTCACCGTAAGAAAATAAAACTTCATAAAATTGATCCAAGAGTTATTGAGCCAAAAAGGATTCTTTTAAGTGAAATTCAACTACCTTATTCAGGAATTTGAAAATAAATTCTACTAATTTCAGAAAAATAAACAATTTTTTCATTTTTTGAGACAGAATCTACAATTGGTATAAATATACAGCATGCAAACTTTCAAATGGAATGTGTAGAGATGCAATCTGACATCTAATTTAAAAGAAAAATTTTATTAAGTCTCTTTAATGAACTTTTATAAATTATACCTGCAAAAAGAAAAATATTCTTTCCTGCACAATCTTCAGTTATTCATACCACTATAGTTTGGAAGCACATACATTTGTGAGCAACTATTTACAAGAATGAAGGAATCTAAGAATAAAATTAAAATCAGAATAACGGATGAATACCTTGAGAAGTTCCTAAAAATTGCAACCACTTCAATTGAACCAGATATTCATGCCAAATATCACATTAATTTAATACTTTCTAGCTACCTTTATTCTTATAAAATTTATTACAAAATATCATATATACAAGGTCATATAAGATCGATATTATTTTATTCATCTAATTCCCATCTTCCAGTCTTCCTAACAAAAAAATCGTGACTTATTAAGTTTAAATTACTTAAATACATTAACTATATATTAAGTTTACTGAAAAAATTCTTTCCGTTTGTAAAATGATAGAAATAATACATTTTTCATACATTTAATAAATATGGAATACTATAATTTCCATCATTATTAGGATTGGTCTATAAACATTCCACATGGGTGACTGGTAAGTTAAATGAGAAAAATTTGCTTAATCAAATCATCATATGCGTATCTCTGTTTCCTCGAAACAAAAACAAACCCATTTTGGACTGCATAACTGGTGATGAAAAATGGATTATTTTCGAATACATCATAAAGAAAAGAGCATACTTGCAGCATAGACTATCTGTCCCTTCCTCCTCAAAATCGAGATTGAGCCTGAATGAGGGAACGCTGCACATATGGTGGGACATCCAAGAACCGATACATTTTGAAACCAAACAAAAAGCTCAGAAGATATACTATCAGTAAATGGGTGATTTAAACATAACACTGAAAGAAAAGAGATCGTCGATGTTTAATATGAAGCTCATTGTATTACATCATGATAATTCCAAACTACATTCAGCTTCGGAGATTTGTCAAAAAAATCAGAGCTAGGTGGGGAATTTCTGTCACATCCACCAAACTCCTCCAACTTAGCATCCTCTAATTATCACTTGTTTATCTCCCTGCAAAATTTTTTGAAAGGAAAAAAATTCAAAACTGAAGCATACACCAACCTACATTACTTGGGTTCTTTGCCTCCAAAGACAAGGCATTTTCAAAAAAGGTACTTACAAATTACCATCATTCTTGTAAGAATTCATAAGTAACGATGGAAAATATATTATTTTCTTTCACTTCACAAATGGACAGAACTTTCTGGTAAACCTAATATATAATAGGGTTTTTTTTTTTTTTTTGCTCATTGATCTATTGTTAATGTCCTTAAGTTATATTTATTTTGTGCAGCAACAAACAACTAGACTTTTTTTTAATGTAGCCCTGAAAAGCAAAAAGGGTGAATACTCTTGCTTTAACAGACTTTGATGATTAACCCTTTAAGCAGTTTGCCCGTACAGAGTACATGCTAGCCGAAATTGGCCTCTTCTTCGAAATTGGCGTACGGGCATCGATATTTTCTCCTTTCCTTTTCTGGTTTGCCCGCATTTTTCATTATTGAAAGAGACTATTTAGTATTATTATTTTTCAAAATATGGCGTGGCTTGTCCATGTAAATGAAATGCTTTTCACCCGGGTTTTCTATGTAGCGGGAACTTTTCTTTGAAATTTTTGTTCTACTGTATGCCGTGCTTGTGAATCTTATGGAAATTATAGATGGAATAGACGACGAAAATACTTTCTTGTTAGATGATGAACTACATTCTGATACAGATACAGATATTTCTTCTAATTATTTGGATTATTCCTCAGATGACTCATGCAGTGAGCTCAGCTCTGATGAAGATTTGAGTTCTTCTTCTTTTTTCTCTTCCCCTCTTGGAATTATATTATTTTATAAAAAATGGAGGGAGAATCCACCAATCAAATTATTTATTTTAATTTTCCCTCTCACTTGGAGGGAAAATATATTCTTATGATATTTTGAATATCATAGTATGGTACTTAATTATATGCAATAAAAAAATATGCCTTTTTTGGAAGCATTTCTGGTAAAATAATTGACCGCTTAAAGGGTTAAAATCAACCATTTTCGCTCTCTTATTATGCGTAGTGTTATGATCAAACGGTCACAGAAAGTGGCAGTTGTAGTAAAAAGTAAAATAAACAAAATATAATAAAATAAAGAAATAAAAATAATTAATAAAATATTAAGTAAACATACCAGAAATTAAAGGTTATTAGAACTATTAGTATAAAAACAATAGACTAAAGAAGTGCTTTGAAGTATGTAAAGAAAATATTAAATATAGAAAAAAATCATTATATGCTAGAAACAATTTTGTTAAACTACATAAATGTAAAAATATAACAAATTGAAAGAAATTAAAACAAACCAATAAAAAATGAAGTAAATGTAAAAGATATTGGTGCAAGAGCCAGATGTGACTATGCTGCGCCAAACAAGGTTTAACTGTGGTCTAAACGTGAAGAAATTGAAACAAAAAAAGACAATTGGTTAACAAGGAGGGTCAAAAATACAAAAGGATCACTAGAGTATCCTAGGAGTGTGTCACACATGTTTACTAAAGACAATAAACCCCATGGGAAAGAAAAAGATCACTAGAGTACCTCAAGATCATAATGCCCATACTTACTAAAGAAGGTAAGTCCCTGAGGTCCCCTGATATAATCCCCAGGGAAAGAGTGCCTGGCTATACCCCCAGACGCTGGGTACCCATTTTAGTCATCTCTTACAACATGCATGAACTACAGTGGGACTATTCTGTTATTCCTGATTACTATACGGGTCATGAAAAAATGGAATAGAATAGATAACTGAGGAAATGGGTACTATAAAATAAATTCTTTCATAGGTTTCAGATTGTATAAGCATGGTTATTCCAGAATTAATGACCAAACTATCCCACTAAGCTTTTACCTTAAAAAGATGTAACACCCCAAACTTCAAAGAAACAAAGAAAAATGGAAAAAAAATTCAATTAAATACCACAAATATACAAAAATTATAACAGAAAATGAAGAGATTAATATAAATGAAGATATTATATATACATATTTCCATATTAATGCTAACTGGGAGGGGAATTCACACATAAAAATATATTATTTCTTGTCCATCTAAGTATCAATTTCAAAATACAGCTGATATTGGAGAAAGAATAAATTCAATTAGAAAGAATTACCTCAGTAGCAGATCCCAGTTTCATTTCATTTTCAATGATAAGGGAAATATCTTTTATTTTAATAGTCTCTGACAAGACTTCTATATTTGAAAATGCATTTATTGAAGTACTAGAAGGACTTTCTTGTAGACTGGCATTCAAAGGTGTCTCCACAATAATATTCAGGACTTCATCTGTGAATAACCTAATGATACTTTGCTGGACAAATATGATATAGTAAATTCTTTTAATATTCAAAATATATTTACAAATTTAAGATCACATTAATAACAGCTTTAGATATACTCATATAATAACCATAATGTATAGTTTTACAAGATACACTTTTTCTACTGAAATGTGTGAAGTAAGTTCATAAACAGAACAAAAAATATTATATACCCCTTTAAAACTTGTTACTTTGAAGAGGAAAAAACCTACCAGCTTACCCACTATTTAAAAGGTTATTGTCTATTCAATTAAAATATACCTTCCTGAAAAAAAATGAACATGAGTAATTCATAAGCACAGGAAAACATCAATTCTGATACACTGTGTTTGTGACAATTCCGATATATATCTTCAAACATCGTATAAACATAGTCCTTGGCTTTCATGCAATTCATTATTTTGTACTATATTAAAATTAAATGTTTAGTTAAATGTATAGTAAAACTCTTCCTTCATTTTGAAGAAAATACGAAAAATAATCAACAGAATGAATGAACTGACTTCAAATGTCAATAACAAAGGTATTGATGAGATAATGTAGTTTCATTTAGAACCCTTGTCAAACATAGACTTGATTACACTACAGAGATAAATTAAATATGAAAATTAAAAGGCAGTCTGAATATGAATTCCATCTAAAGACTTTGATAATAATGAATAAGATGAAATCTTCTGCCGATTAATAAATTTTTTACCATCATGGAAAAATATATTCCAATAAAAAGCTTATATCTTGTATACAAAGGTCAATAGAAAAGGGCAGAACTGCCACAGAACCTTTGCCAAGAGAGATATAAAGAGAAAATTCAAATATTAATTGATACATTAGTAAAACCATATATTGAACAATCAAGTCTTATTAAATGAGAGTTATTACAATACACCTCGTTAAAGATTCAATATTTAGTAACACTTTTTGATTTTTAATTTTGTTCTTTCTATTTGAATTCTGCCACTAATTCGAGAATAATAATAATAATTAAGATGAAAATGGAGGACTACTAGGATATGGAAAACTGTAGCTGGTAGTAAGAGTAAAAATTCCTATAGCTTTAATAAAATTTAAAGCATTGCATGTGTCTCCGAAATGTGCAAGACTTTAACATCTAGAACAAATATATCAAAATAATTTAACATTGTAAAATGGACAAATAAAATTTAAAAAATTTCTACTTAAGTGTTTAAAGATTCCCAAAAGTATTTTCAAAGAAATAATTTTGCAATGAAATAACTTATAAATAAACTTACAAATATTTCTTTCGGTAAAGTTCCTAGAATCAAATAATTTGAACAAGCCAGTTGATCCATATAATTACTATTATTCATTTTTTCTTTAGAAAGTTTGTTAATTATCAACCACAAATCAGCAGAATTATTTTCTTCAATAAATTTATTCAGATTTAAAACAGTCTTGTCTGAAGAAGTCACATCATTGCACTGAAATTGTTCAATATAAGTTTCAAGACATTGTACCATTTCTTCTTCAGGAATATTTACTTCAGTACATTCCTATAAAATTAAACAAAATTGTTTTGAAAATATTTATTAAAAGTATATCAAAAAGTGAACTAATTCTATTTTAATATTATGAAGTTTACTGAACATTATGAAATGTAATTCGAAAAAAGTTAACAAATTTTGAAATACATTATAAAAAGAGTATAACAAAGTTCCTTAAATAAGCAATCAAAACAGGGAATACTAAATTTTTAATTGTATTACTTTTTGTCAAAAATTCAAATAATTTTTATCTTATAAATAATTTATATGTTTTCAACTAGCTCAATGTTAACTCATTCCCTTCCATGGCCCCTTTTAGTGTATTTAATGTTACTCTTAGCTAATTTCTGACTTTTTGTTTATAAAGTAATGAGTTCATATAATAGCCTTCCCTTAATGTCTAGTTGTTGGTGTAATTTAAATATATGCAAGTATATCTGATTTTTTTTTTCCAAAATTTGTTTCGAAACTAAATTTTCTTACATTTGTTTATTTGGTAAGTGTATATCTAATAATTTATATTGAAATGAATTATTTTTTCTGATAGAAATTATATGAATGTGTTCTAAATAACACAGCATAAAAATTATTGAGCAAATTATTCACTTCATAGCTTGGTCATTTAAAAAATACAATGATCCTCATTTGGAGATCACAGTTACTGTAATATAAAACAGTTAACTACTTTTACTAAGAAATGGCTTTTGGCAAAGACATTTTAATTCTGATATTTACTGAATTTTTAATGAGCTTGATATCGCTGAACTGTATCAAAATGAAACAAATGAAGAGGGCTTCTCAAATTGTTAGAATGAATGAGAAAAATCCAGTTTTGAAGATTTTTAGTGCAAAGCCCTTTACTAGTCTGAAAAGAGGAGGACCAAAACTACAGTGGCTTTATTCTGTTGAATCAGATTTCAAGGTGATTGCCAAGAGGAACTGGAAGGACTAAGGCAAAAGACACGCTACATAGGTGGAATTTTCAAAAGGCCTTGGGCTGAGTCAAATATGATGAAATAACACTACAAATAAGAATTTTATTTTTTCTTATGCAATATGTTATTGGAACATTTCTATGATTGTCTTTGTCTAGTATTGAAGAAAAAGAACTAAACTAGACAATTTTTTAAAAAGAAAAATGTAACTCAATAATAATATATTTCAGCCTCATTAGCATAGTCACATTGTATTACACAATCTGCTTGAATCAATCATTTTTCCCTCTAAGAATAAAGTTTTGCAGCAGTTTGCAAGTCTAGCTTTCCATTCCATTTTTTATTCTAACTATTCAATGAATTCTATATATATTAAAATTAGAAAATAAATTAGTTATTTGATTTTCTTCCTAAAATTTAAATTATACATCATCAAAAACTTTAAAAAAAATTTATTAACCTTAAGTAACAAAAGGGTTACCAGCCCTTTTCTAAAATAACTTCAAAATAAGGTGTCCTTAAACCGTAGCTAATTTTTTATCCCGATCTCTCCTTCTCCTACCTATGATTAAAATAATGGGGATAAAAATCATCTGTTTTTTGTATATTCCAAGGAAAATTATTAGATTTGTAATGAGTATATTGAGTAACACCAGCTGTAAAATTTAATTCATGGGTGTCCTCTCAGAGATCCTAAGTGTTGATAATGGTGTTTGAAAGGTGACTCTCTTTCATGCCTTCTGTTCAATATTGCACTGTAAAAGATTATTCCTGATTCACATATCTACACTCATGAAAACATATTTTACAAATCAGTTCAGCTTCTGGCTTACATTGACAATATTGATATTATTACTAGAAATGTCCCAGCTTGAGAGAAGCCTTCTTCTTCAGAAATCGCTGCAAATTGTATGGGATTGACAACAAATGAGTCTAAAACCAAGCATATGCCTGCAATGAAAACGGCATCAAGCAATGCACTCAATCTTTATAAATTGACCCTCATGAGTTTGAAACTCACGAGGCTCTTTATCAGGAAAATGTGAAATGTGTCCATTGATATAACATATATGAAAGGGAAGGGAAAGGAAGGAAAGAAATACCATGCATTGTTAACAAGGTGTGAGAAATACCAGGTGTTTGAAACATGCATACTTCCAACTATTCCGCCTCGCTAGTCTTTTTTGTCCATTGGGCAAGATAATTTTTATAATTTCAGTGCAGGTAGCCATAATTTTGCTCTATAAAAAAACATTTCATTTACAGTCTTATTTGCTTTGAACAACATGAAAGCAACCTTGTTGGACTTTGATAAATGACTGTTCCACTAGTATTCTCATGAGTATTTAATGAATTATTCAAAATGTTGATTACTGATCGAAAAAATTTCGATTACTAAGAGAACTTGAAAAATTGGGATAATGAACTTGATGTAGATGATCTTGACAGTATTAAAGACAGTTGAACTGCCATCAGATAGAACAAATGTTTCTGATTTGTAAGTTATAGATGATATCATTCTAAACAATATTCCAGCTTCATTAGAAATACTCAGCACGAGGTGTAATAAAGAAGTTATTGTTCTGAAAGAAAAAAGAAACCTAAAAAAAAAAAAAAAAAAAAAAAAAAAAAAACCCTTTTGAAGAGGAATACAAAAAAGACATTGTTCATCATTTCCAGTTATGAAGAGAAATACAAGCAACATAAAATGAACACAATAGAAAAAATTCAAAATAAAATACTAGTAGAAATTTTTGAAATGTACTTCAGAGATTATCTAGCAAACCATACCATACAGCAGAATGTATTTTGTGCAACTAGAAATAATTATCACTAATTTATACTCTTCGTACTCTTTACAAACCGCTTCAAATTTTTTTTGGGATTTTTACTGTTAACTGCTTTTTACCTCAAAAACAGATCCATCGATCAGAAGAAGACATAAATATTGGAATTGAACAAAAATGTATGGCGAAAAATCATAACGAAATAAAGAAATCTACACTTTATTCATAGTACAAGTACCCCAATAATAAATGGAAACAAGAACAGATTATTTAAAATGCAACCAATTTTAAATTAGCAAAAAACATTCAAGCAAATTTGGAGTATTTTCATAAAATCTGTGTATTAATGAACAAATGGTACATTATTATTGTCATCACTTTTTTAAGTACTTTTTTAGAAGCAAGCCCAATCATTTTGGTTTCAAGCAATGGGCAGTATATTGAGGTGTGACAGGGTATTGCTACAATGCTGAAATCTATGATGATCTCCTAACTAGTAATTCAGAAAATATGTATGGCCTAGATATGTTGGTTACATTGAGTAAGATAGCAACCATAAACAAACCAGAAGAATATTGCATTAATTTAGATTATTTTGATTTGATGAAGAATCTAAATGAGAGAAATATGCCTGCAATTGGAACAGTGAAATATAATTGAACAAATAAATGTCCAATAAAAACAAATGGTGTAATGAAGAAATAATTTTGTGGAGATTTCGAATATAGAAATGATGAATTAAATAAAATATTTGGTCTTGTTTGAAAAGATAACAACATTAAGATGTTATCAAATAATTTGGAAGTTTAACTTTTAGGACATGTGTAAAAAACTAAGAAAAAAAACAAGTATTAATTTCACAGCCTAATATTATTGCAAATTTCAATAGGAATAAGGATGGTATTAACAAATTTGACTGAAATATACAAAAATATAAAATAAAAATAACACATAAAGTGGTACTCTCCTATTTTTACCAGTTGCCATGGATATGACTCTAGTTAATGCTCATACAATATACAGCACTGCTAATTAAAAAAAAAAAAAGCTGTTCTTAAATTTTAGAAAGGAAGTTACAGGGTCCTATTTGACTCTATGTCCAACCCAAAAAATAGTGGAAGACCACCGTAAAGTGTGGGCTCAAAGAAATGAGTACCAGATTATGTAAAAAAAAAATCTTAAGGGACATTATTTAGAAACATTAGGTTGAAAACAAAGAAAATTTAAAGTTAGTAAAAACAATGTGTAAAGAGTATTATTGATTTACATGTAAAATGTGTTATTTCATGGCACTCATAAAAATCCTTATGCAATTATTTACAAGTAATATACCTAGACTTCCAAATGAGGATTGATATTTAAGTCAATACAAATC
This sequence comes from Nephila pilipes, assembly GCA_019974015.1. Lineage (NCBI taxonomy): Eukaryota > Metazoa > Arthropoda > Arachnida > Araneae > Nephilidae > Nephila > Nephila pilipes. The sequence continues at coordinate 407,558 of BMAW01074544.1, read as the reverse complement.
ATATATTTAGATTCTATTTTTTAAAATTTACTGTGGTCCGTTTGTTTACATGCAAAAACATTACTTCACATGGGAAAAACTTTTTTTTTAAGAAAAAAAAATCTGGCAGTTAATGGGTAATCTCATTCTAAAAAGTTGTTTTAAAAACTTCTACATGAATAGATAAACTAATTAAAATATAATAACCTTTTCGAGCATTAATTATAATTAGCACTCACATTAGTTTAAAAGATAAGACACAATTACTTATATGCTGATGCTAGGTATCCGTTTTAATTATATGAATTTTATGATAAGCTAATATTAAGCATTATCAGTTTGATTTTAGCCAAAAGATATAGGGCTCTACTCAGTCATGACATAAGAATATGTTGAATTTAGATTAATAAGCAATAAAATTCTTGAAACAAATAATTAAAATATAAAAGTATATTCTATTAGTAACTGTTGAAGTGTATAATACAATTCTTTCCTTTCAAAATATCTTGAGTAACATACACTTTGATACGCAATAAACAAAGAGAATTGTATAACAATATAGTCATTTTTATTTAAACTCCTTTTTTTATATATAATTTTCATTGGTTTCATTTTACATCTAAAAAATAACTGATAGTGATAGTTGCCAGCAAAAAATAAATAAATAAATTTCCCGCAGCTGCTTACAATAATGATTTCATGAAATTGGGAATGTAGGCTTCTTTTATAAATAAAAAGCTTAATAAAATATTAAACATTTTATCATAATTAAAAAAAATTTTAAAGAATAATTTTTAAAAAGTAATTTCTTACAGTATTGAAAACTTGTCTTCCCAAGCAGAGTTCAATGGCTTGTAAAAGGTCTTTCAGATTTAGGAACATATATCCCTCATTCTTGAAAACATTGAATGATTCACACAAATTCAATACAAATTTAGTCAAAGGAATACTTTCTTCAAAACCTTTAACATCCATACAGTGGAGTACAACTGTATTCAAAAGGAGAAAAAATGTTATTTATTTCAAAGATATTTGATTTGGTTTGGTTTTATCATTTCTAACTCAATATAAGTCTTGTTACAAGAACTTATAGCTTTTCTTATTAAAAAAATATATATTCATAAATATTATTTGTATTTAAAGTATAACATAGTAAGCATATGTTGTAGAGTAGTATGCATAGTAAGTATATGAAATCATAACATTAATACAGTTAATTTTGGTAATTACTATTGTACAGTATAACTTTTTTAACATTTTATAAATATTATTATGAACATGATTCTTGTGCAGTAGCTGACTGAATAAAAAAGTTTATTTATATGTACACATATACATATATGCACCCATACACTGCAAGAAAACTAATCAATGCGCAGTTTTTAAAGGTTATTTTTTTGGCTAGGCAGAGCCCCCAAAAGAAATAATCAGAAAGCTTTCAGGCCAAAGGGAGATACACACAATTTTGTAATTTAAAAATATATTTATTTTTCTTATAACTATGTAAATATCATCTGAGAGAAATAACCTTTTCTGAAGAGAAGACCTTCACCCATATTTTCTACTCTTTCAAAGAGAAGGGTGCAAGGAAATTTCATTGGCAAATGAAGACATTTCCAAATCTTACGTAAAGAAAATTGTGTGTATAGAGAGCAGAGAGAAAGTTTATAGTTGAAATTTGTTTTTAATCTGTCCCAATCAAAATATATATTGGCTAAAAGTGACTCGCATTGTTATTTTCAACTGCAGCCAAGCAACATAGATAACACCTGAATTAGTACTTCAACACCAATTTATATACTATGAAATAATAAATTTAATGCATAGTAACTACATTATTTTGTATGATAGTTTTGATGAAATTAAAATTCTAATCTATTATCTATGAAGCTCCCGATTTTAACACCCAACTACCAATCCTGTTATACTTGCATCTCATGATGCTTTGATCTCCAATTCAAATCAGCATTATGTAGTCATCTGCACAATATTGTTTTTGAATGTTTTTTTCATTCAAAAACTGCAGTATAAAATTGTATAGAATTCAATGATAAACTTAATAAAATGACCTCAAATAAATACTGCAGCAATAAATTGTTAAGCCAGATAATGGAATAGCTAATAAAGCAGAAATATGCAGAATATCAAATATCTTTACTTCGTACATAAGAAAAAATATCATTACAAAGTTTCAGCTTTTATTCAAATATTTTTAACCATTTTAGTTTTCTTTTGTTACAAATTATATATACAATACTGTACCAGGGTCAATAAAAAAAAATACCTACTATACAGTCAAGATTTCAGAAACATGTTATGATTGAATAAAAATGATTATTAAAAAACTGTTTTATAAGGTGTATTATATTTTAAGATTCATTTCAAATATATTGTTCCATTTCTTAATGACAAAATAATTGAATTTTAGTGATCAGGTGCAACAATAAAAAAAATTGATTTTGACATACAATATGACAAATCATATTTTTGCCTTATTACTCTTAGGGATGGATAATAAAACAGCATCAAACCATGCCAAGAGTGGATTTGCATTAATTTAGGTTCTAATAAGATTGCTAATTTGATCATTTATCATATGTTTTTGTGTCATTTTATTTTATGTCACTAAGGCGTGGCTAAAAATGGAATCCAATCATTAAGGCTTTTGAAAGTATAATTTAAAAGATGCATTTGATCCATTTTTTTTTAAGTAATAAGAGGTCTTACCAGTCTCAACAGACTTTGAATCTCTTATAAAATTCAAAACATAATCCTTCCATCTCTTATCAGGTTCTCTCCAAAGCCACACTTTTGGATGTAACATAATGAATCAAAGTTAAATACCTGACGGAAAAAAGAACACTTGTTTTTAAAAAGAATTACAAAAATTTCAATTACGAGAAATGCATAAATACAATATGACTTGAAACAAATTTTCAAGAAACTGTAAGCTATTCGATAAAAATAAATATTGATAGAAATTTTAAATAAAAAAAACATATTTAAACACATAAACATCGGTGATTTTGACAATCGGTGAACATATAAACATTTGAAAAAACATATAAACATCGGTCTTACCAAAATTGAAAGCTCACAATTCCTTTTTAAAAATTAATCATAAATTAAAACAAAATATGCATTCAACTGAAATTAATAATTTCAGATATGAATACTAAAATGATAACGGCTAGAATAAAAAAAAAGTACGTAAGTAATTTACACAAATGTAAATTGAGCTAAAAATATTGATTTCATGACCATTCATAAAAATTCACGCTCTTGTTTTGTGTTGCGTATGTACCGCAGACTTCAAATTGCTCGTTTCTGATTCCCGCGAAAATGTTGAATGAGAGGATTGATTGTTTGATTCAAATTTGTCTATAATCCTTTTAATGCAAGAATTTCATTCAATATTTCCCAAATTGTCAAAATATTTATTTGAATAAAAGTTTCCATTGGTTTCAGTCATTGTTTGAAGATGATCAAGCATAATAAACCCGAGTATTTGCGTCCATATGTGACAATGGATGAAACATGGCTCCATCATTTCACTCCGAAGTCCAATCGACAGTCATTCCAATGGACTGCACACGATGAACCCGCTCCAAAGCGTGGGAAAACGCAACAGTCGGCTGGCAAGGTTATTTTGTATTTTGGGATGTGCATGGAATAATTTTCATTGACAACCTTGAAAAAGGAAGGACCATCCACAGCTACTATTACATAGCGTTATTGGACCGTTTGAAGGACGAAATCGCCGAATTTGAAGAAAAAGAAAGTGCTGTTTCACCAAGACAATGCACCGTAACACAAGGCAGTGAAAACGATGGCAAAAATTCATGAATTGGGCTTCGAATTGCTTCCTCATCCACCGTATTCTCCAGATCTGGCTCCCAGCGACTATTTCCTGTTTTCAGATCTCAAAAGAATGCTCGCTGGGAAGAAATTTTCGTCAAATGAAGAGGTGATCGCCGAAACTGAGGCCTATTTTGAAGCAAAGGACAAATCGTACTACAAAAATGGTATCGAAAAGTTGGAGGGTCGCTATAATCAGTGTATCACCCTTGAAGGGAATTATGTTGAATAAAAAAAAACTAATTTTGGCAAGAAAATGTGTTTTACTATGGTAGGCCGGGGACTTTTCAATTGACCTGTTACTATGCAAGAAACACACATCCACAGCGGTAGATACTTTACCATGTACTCTTCCTGAAGATAGAATTCGAGATGCTCTTCAATTAAAGACGGCTAAGGAAGTCAGGTATATTCACCTGTTCCGTGTACCACACAGTTCATTTGTAATTTATGGAGAGTTTATCTACGAATAATTTTATCTTGAGTCTGCGAAGATTTATTGCTCGAAGAGGCACGTCCCTCTGTGATATACAGCGGTAATGGCTCCAACTTTGTTGGAACAAATCGTCTTTTGAAAGCTATCGAGTTGAACCAGATTCCGGATTTTTTTCCTCTGAAATATAAATACAATGGAAGTTCATTGCCGATAGGTGGGAAAGATTCATCCAGACTGTGAAAAAATTGCTAAGAAGAGTTCTTCGGAAATCATGCTTAATGTTTGAAGAAATGTCAACCATACTTTGCAATGTATAGAAGATCATAAATTCTCTGCCTCTGTCATATCTGTCAGAGGATTCACTGATCTCGAACCTTTAACTCCTTCTTTGTTTATTCAGGCTATTAAGAGTGTTGGAGTTTTTGATATCGACGAATTAGATAAAATAAACCTAACAGATGGAGATATTACCAGCGATTAACAGTTCCACTAAAAAGAACTACTTGAACTAGTTTAAGATTTTTGCGTTTTCTAAATTCGACATTAATTTTGATTTGTATCTTAAATATTTTTGAATTATATCTTAAATATTTTTGAATTTGTTTGATTTGATGTTAGATTTGTGTTATTTTAAGATATATTGATTGATTATGATAATTGTAAAGTTATCTTGATTTTTCTATGAAAATATTAAAAATCAAAAAGAGGGAAATGGTTGCGAATTCAATGATTTGTGGGTAACGTGTTAAGCCGTGATTGGCAACTCCCGTCAAAATCGAGGGCAAAACAACAAAACTTGAGAAGAACGCGGTGCAGCGCATTCATTGAATACAAATATCACGTCTAGAAATAAAAATAATCCCACTTTCTGATTTGAGGCCTTTGAACCATTTTTAAGTCTGTATGTATGTAGGTCCCCTTAGCATTAATAAACTGTTTCAAAATCCCATTTTCAGCAATAAGATTTGACGCTCACCCAAACTTTTGAATAAGAAGATGATAGATGACGATGGGAAAAAAATACACTGGTATTCTTAGGAATAATCATTCTATTTTATAATTTTTAGATAATCATACAAGATAACGGTTATTTTGTACGGGTAATGGCAATGCCCGATTTTACAAGACCTCTTAGATTTAAGCAATAATATAATGTTTTATTCTTTACATCAGAAATATTTGTATTTTTAGCTTTACAAATAAAAATACATCATTGTAGAAAATAATATAAGAAAACCTACATCTTCAATTATATTTATTTCAAAACAATAATGCTTTTTAGAAATTTTCTGTCATTAATTCAAATTGAAACATTGATGAAGATTTCTTGCATTCCTTAAGGTTCTGTGACGGGTTCAACTCGAAATAAAAATTCTTCATTCTTTAAAATTCAATTTATTACTACACGACGTCACAGAACAGCACAAGACGGATATTACAGAACACATAAAACATTTTGAACAGTTTAGGTAAACATATCACACACGCTCAACACAAGAGCTTCGAAGAAAAACATCGGTAACGGTAACGACTAAAGTTACGAGGTACCTATTTAAAATATTAAACTTATCCTCTCATCATAATTTATAAATTTAATGAGCATAATTAGTTAAAGTTTTATCGTAATTTAAGTTGCTATCATAATTAGGATCAAGGCAACAAGCACCTGGGTGTTCGACAGAGTGAGGCGACTGCCGAAACTAGTTGGAAATTAAAATTACGAGAGCGCGCACTGCTATTGGATGCCGTAGCAAGGAAAGCTAAGAAGCATACATAGCGGTGCGCGGGGTCTAGGTTAGGGATGGGACTTCAGTTCGAAGACGAATAACGGCTTCGAGAAAGCTGTCGTCCGCGGGATTTTGAGAGGTTATAACAAGGCGAAAAATAAGTTAAAATTAAATTGAGATAAAAAGAAATGCCGTACCGAAACCAATTTAGAGAAAAATGCAATTAAAAATTTTGAGGGAAAATTTAAAATGCGAGGAGATGAGTTTGAAAAATAAGAATTAAGCTGAATTTAGCGCTAAAAGCGACATCTGGCGACGAAAAATGTTAAGGATCTTAGGAAAATGTAGTTAAAAATTTAAATAGTATCTAATTTTCTAGAATTAAAGATTTTAAAATTTTGAGAGTTCTCGATAGTGTTACGCGAGGTCCATTTTGACCATGGGGCAGTGCCACTTATCGATGGGAAGTCCTGAATTTTGAAAATAATCAGGATATCACTGATGTATTACTTCAGTGCGCTCGCAGCATTTTTAGGGCTGGGAAATGGACATATGAATGTCCGAGCGCGGCTCTCGGTCTTTTTTGCGAAGATGCGATTGACACATCATACGCGGGGAGTTGCTGAAGCAGTGCATTAGGTATTTGAGGGATCCTGATGAAGAAATTTAATGATTGTTTTTTAATGAACTCTAGAATTGGTTCAATTTTTAGATCTTTATGCAGGACTTCATTCCGGACAAACCAGGGTGCATTTATCATTTTCCTAAGGTGTGTGTTTTGAAAGACGTGCAGTCGTTTCAAATGGGTGGTTGCAGCGGATGCCCAGATAGGCGATGCATACAACATGATCGGTCTTAAGATCGACTTGTAGAGCAAGATTTTGTGCCTGATCGCCAGCTTGCTCTTACGAGAAATCAAGCGAGTGAGCAAACTGCTCATTCCGATAGCCTTTTGATGGGCATTTCGGATGTGGCGGGCAAAATTTAATTTGGCGTCTAAAATTAACCCTAGGTACTTATATTCAGTAACCCAGGGGACGGGTTGATCAAAAATGGTGACTGCTGGCAAATTGCCAATACACCGTTGTTTCGTAAAGAGGAGGCAAGCGCTTTTAGATGCATTAACTTTAATTTTCCAGTCAATGAGCCAGAGCTGTAAACGAGAAATGTATGTCTGCAATCTTTCAATAATTTTTCGATTGCAGATGTCTTGGGACATAATAGCAGTGTCATCAGCATACATTGCTAAGTGAATGTTGGCAGCCTTCGGGATGTCATTTACGTACAAAAAAAAAATTCTTGGACTTAAAATCGATCCCTGGGGGACTCCACTAAGGATTGGACGGGGGGAGGAGACTGCGTTTTCGACTCGAACTCTGAAACTGCGAGAGTCAAGGAACGAGTGTATAATTTTGATAAGTTGGTCCGAAATTCCAAGTCGCATCATCTTGGAAATGAGCCCATCATGCCAAATTTTATCAAAAGCTTTGGCAATATCGATAAAAAGCATACCCGTGGCTTTGTTATTGGAAATGCCTTGCTGGACCGTCTCAGTAACTCTAAGTAACTGTGTTACTGTAGAGCACTTGGGAACAAAACCATGCTGCTCTGGAATAACAATATTCCGGGAATTGCAGAACTGGTCCAGGCGAATCAAAATAACACATTCATATGCTTTGCTCAGCGAACTGAGTAACGATATGGGCCGATAATTTTGAGGATTCGAATCATCTGAACTAGACTTGAGAATGGGGACCACCACGGCGATCTTCCAAGCCTTAGGGAAGTAGCAGTTCTCCATTAAAAAGTTAAAGATCAGCGTGAGAAGAAAAATAAATTTAAGTGGGAGATTTTTAAGAATGCGATTAGAAATTAAATCCAATCCTGGAGCTTTCTTAATTTTGGTATTATGTATAAAGTCCAAAATTTCGCTAGCCTGGACTGGTTCCAGGTCTAGGCAAGTGGAGGAGGCCAAAAACCTTTGGACTTTCCGCGTAGTATGAGCTGAGAATCTGGGATTCTCGTCTTCATTTGGTTCGAATTGATTTTGAAGGCTATCAGCTATAACTTCCGCCTTTTCAATAGGAGCTACAGCAACACTGCCGAGGGCGCCCTTCAGGGGCGGAATGGTGTGAAAAGGCTTTGTGAGTCGGGAGGTTTCCCTCTAAAGGGTGTTTGTATCAGGCGATAGGCCTTCAATGTGTTTTCCCCATCTTTCCTGGGAAAAGTGTTTAATGTCTCGTTTAATCTCATTACTGAGTGTATGAGTTCAGATTTAAGAGCCGGATTCCTACATCTTTGCCAGACTCTCCGTACATAATTTTTGCGACGAATTTTAGTTCTGATTTCTATAGGGAGTCTCAGAGAAGGAGGTTTAAATTTTGGTTTTGAGGCCGTCACAAGTGCCTCAGAAATAGTTACACCAATTTGCTCTATAGATTTTTCAATATCTTCATTGCTGGAGGTTTCTGGAATGGGGAGGGGTTTTGAATTTAAAATAAATTTAAAATTCTCCCAATTGGTAGAGAGTTGCTCTGGTAATTTTAAAAATGCAGAGTTAGTGTGAAGAGTCAAGATGACCGGTAAATGATCTGAGCTCAGATCATGGATGACTCTTATATCATAATTAAAAGGAATATTTTTAAAGATTGCAAGATCAATAATAGAACCCCTAGCCCCCGGTCGGGACCTAGGGTTAATGTGCGTAGGGGTGTACGGTGCAACAACCCTAGCACCAGGAGTTCTGCTTATAACATTTTTGAGTTTATAGCCAAAATTGTTTGATCTTGAATCGTGCCAATCTTTATGACAGGCATTCATATCTCCAGCAATAATTAAATTTTGACCAGAATTAAGAAGTTTAATAAAATCCTCCTCAGGGAACTGGTGTCGATTGTGGGGGGTGTAGCAAATATAAGCAGAAATTATTCGAAAAGGTGGATAATTATTAATTTTAATTTCGATAGCAGTTGCATCGATATACTGTAACCTCGGTAAGAGGACTCTGCAATGTTCATAATTACTTTTACAGTATATAGCGGTGCCTCCGTCAATACGAGGAGTAAAAGTTATTCTATCGTCTTTGTGAAGACGATAGTTGGCGATCTGGGGTTCGTGCCCCGGTTGGAGCTTTGTTTCTTGAACCAAAAACAGATCAAAATTTTGCTCTGTGACGAAGTTTCTGACTTTGTCAATCTTGGAACGCAGACCATTTGCGTTCCAGAACCCAAGAGAAATGTCGTGCACGTCACGATTGAATTTTAATGTTGGGGTGGGGCGCGGTAAGCGCGCCCGTGCTTAAGTGCGACATAGGCCTCAAAAATAATGCAGGCCTTGTCGTCAGCTGCTGTGACTTGGCGATGGACAGGGAGACACTCCCGGAATGCCCGAGCAAAAAGTTGCTCGTCTACATTCGCGTCACTGGCGATAGCCATAACAGCTCGGAATATTTCCCCAAAATTTCCGGAGCTGGGGGAAGCCGTAGAATTTTGAACAGGGGCGGTATGAACCATAGTCTGTCCGGATAGGATTTGGGAGTATGATACTTGTGGAGTTGCCTGTCGATAACTCTCGAGAGGAAGCTGGCTCTTGGGAGAGTTAACAATTTTTGGTTTAGGGGCCGAATTTTTATTTTTTAAATTTTTGTTAGAATTTTGATTATTAGAAATTTTGCCATTAAGTTTAGGGCCTGAATTCTTGCCCTTAGGGAATCGGGGGCATTGGCGCCAATTCGCCGCGTGTTCCCCGCCACAGTTTGCACACCTTAGAGGAGTGTCGAAGTCATTGGGGCAGTCCCTAGCTCGGTGAGCCCCTGCGCACTTGACGCATTTAATAGGGAGGTGGCAAACCTCAGAGGAGTGAAAAAACCCCTGACACCTCCAGCATTGAGAGGGGCGCTTGTTGCCCCGATAATTCTCAATGCTGATGACTGTTCCGAACATGTCGGTGTAGTTGTAAATTGATTCTGCATTGAGGTTATTTAGAATTTGGAAATATATGAGGGGCATCGGAGCCTTGGTTTGAAATTTACTCAAGCGGGAGATTTTGTGCACAGTAAAAAGAAAAACATCACAGTTCTGCTATCCGCCACACCCAACGTCCTTTTTGGTCCCAACGGATAGTATTCATTCGCGCCAATCTTCGGAACTCTTTTCTTCCAGCCGACCGTATCACATCAGCATAGAGAGGCGACTCTGTGCTGCCATCTATATTAGGAATAGTCAATTAAGTGATTGAAGTCTTTACAGTTCCTTTCTACCGGCCATTTTAATTTCGTGGACGCAATATCAATCCTATGGAATTTTGATTTTGACTCAAATCTTTACTATTTGGTCAATTTGCATGAAATATATTTCACTTTATAAAGTGCATCTAAAAGTGAAAAAAAATAATGAAGGCTTCTGCGGAAATACTTTTTTCCTCCGATGTTTAAAAATATTTTTACCCCTATTTTAATAATTCGTTTGTGAGTTTTTTCAGTCTTAAGAAAATATTTCTAAAAATCGGAAGAAAAAAGCAACTCCGCAGAAGCCTTCGTTTTTTTTTGCTCTTTCAAATGCACTTTTTTGCATTCAAATAGACTAATAGTAAAGATGTGAAAATTAAAGTGGAAATTCCTTAGAATTAACAATACTAAATCAAAATGGTGGGTAGACGGGCGCCTTAACCAAATTTTTGCCAATAAAAATGAACATGACACTAGACATGAATAATTTTGAGATTGTGATTTTTTTTACGTTTGATAAGAACTTTGAGGTTTTTCGAATTCGTACTTTGATAAAAGATAATGTCAAAGTATATGAGGCATTTAATTTAAATTATTATACACGTCAAGTTGCTATTGGTTAACATGATGAAAACTAGATAACATGACAAATTACCATTAGTTTAGGAAGGATTGTTCGTAGCGTTTGGATAGCAATACTTTAATAATAATTATAAAAGAAGCATGAAAAATATAAAAATAAAACTAGAGAAAAGTTTTAAACCCGAACGCACAAAATAAAAGTTTTACCTTACTTTCTTGAAACTTTTTTTAAATACATTATAACAATAATATATTTTCTAAAACGATAACTGTTAATTTATGAATTTAAAAAAATATATATATTGAACAAATTCTTTGTGGCGAGAGAGAAGTTTATAAATAAAAATTTCTCAAAAAGGCTCACAATTCTTTCAAACTAGTTATACTCTATACATCCTAGAATTTTTGGAATAATGAGGAATTGTTTTTTTAAGATATAGAGCGCTAAAAGCCAGTATTCCCTGAGGAGTGTTTTTTATAAAATTTAATTTCATGGAACAATTTTTTTTGTTTACTAACGTCTCACGTAGAAGAAACGCCACGGCTTTAGTCGACAGATCTCGTAATTTTGAACCTCAGTCAAGTGATGAGGACGACACCTGAGCTGGCACCTCCCTCTGCAAACTTCCACACCACGCCAATGAGAATATTTGGATCTTCGAGAGCATTACGCCGATCAATTCTCACTAGGTTGTCCACCTTGTCGATGAGATTAGTCGAAAATGGGCACTCATCTTTTAATTGACTTGTCAGACACAGTCTTCCCTTCGTAAACGGTCACCATCCGCCAATGAAAAGCGGCCGGTTTAACACCTTAGGCTGTTAGAAGTCAGATAACGCCTCGCTGCTCTTCAATCGTCGAAATTAGCAATGTGTACGCCATCATGTCCTCCCACGCACTGCTGCGTCTACTGGATGAAGCTCTTTATAAGAGCCTCTGCTCTATCCTGCGCATGCTCCGATCCACGCCGGAAACTCCATTCGTATCTCTAGGTGTCCCGCTAAGTTCTCCCATAGAGGCAAGGCAAATATGTTAATGGTTACGACGTTTCGTACCTTTTCATTTGAACACCCCTTGTAGAATTGCAATTTCATCAAAGATAAGGTAGATAGCAGTTTAGCAAAATTTTGGGAACTAGAATCATTAGGTATTAAAGAGAAATCGAACTGTGATTAAGATGACCAAGCCATGCAACATTTTAAAACTTCAGTACGTTTCAATAGTGGCTGTTATGAATTTGGTTTTTCCCTGGAAAAAATAGTTATAAAAGACAATTTTCCCGTAGCAGAAAAGTGTGCTGAATCCTTAACAAGAAGATTTATTAGTGATCCAACTCTGTTCACAAAATATTCTAAAATTTTGAACGAATATGAGTCGCAAGAAATAATCGAAAAGGTTTTAAAAACTGAAAAGCTAACTGATATAGCAGTATTCTATTTATCGTACCAAGCGGTCTTTAGTCAAGAAAGTCCAACTACAAAGATGTGCATAGTTTTAGATACAATTTCCCTTGAAGATGGACAACTAACTCTTAAAGACAGTATATGGCCAAGTATGAATTTAAATCCAAATATATATTCTACTTCATCATTTCCTTTTGCTTGAAAACGATTGCTATTATCACTGATATAGAACGTGCATTCTTACAAATTTCATTGCGAGACGTGGACAGAAATGCAGTTATATTTCTGTTTTCAGTACTTAGTTCAAATTAAATTGAGTCCTACAAGTTTCAAGTTTATTGATTCAATCGTGTGATGTTTGGAGTGAACGTCAGTCCTTTCCTACTCTCCGCAACGATTAAGCATCATATCGAGAAATACCGTGAACAGTATCCAGCAGCAACTGAAATGCTTGGCACTTGTCTCTACGTTGATGATGTAATTAGTGGTACTGATGACACCTCTCAAACTTCAAAAATATCAAAAGATGCTGATACAATCATGAAAAATGCTAACATGAAATTGCGCAAATGTTATTCAAATGATTAAACCTCAATGAAGAAGTGGGAATGCGAAGACCTTGAGATACATCCTCGTCACTCGGAAAAAATTCTCAAACCCAATTATCAAAAATTTTAAAGATACCACGGAATGTCATCCAGGACTATTTCACTATTGATGTGAAAGGACTGCTAGAATTGGATACATCAAAACCTATCACAAAAAGAATTGTGCTTCAATCAGCTGGTAAATACATACGATCCGATTGGATTTTTATCACCTTACACAATTAGGCTTAAATGCTTAATACAAGAACTTTGGCTGAAGAAGTTAGCCTGGAATGACAAACTACCACCAGATACTTATGCAACATGGTCAGAACTTCCTCCTTTGTCAGAACTAAAGATTCCACCAATGATCCTCGATTCCAGTGCTGGAGATTCTAGTGAAGTCCAAATCCATACCTTCCCCGATGCTAGCCAAAGTGCATATGGAGCTGAGTATGGAACGAAATTTTACATACGTATTTTACATATGACTACTTTGATATAAGTAAACGATTAGAAAATCAAAGAAAAAGGATCATTTATTTCGGAGAAAAAGGCAAAAGAACGGAGGATTTAATATCCATTTGAACCCCCTGTAGCGCGAATGCACGATCGGGCATTGAGGCGTACAAGTTCTGTATGATGTCTTGAGATATTTCGTTCCATATTTGCTGCAACGTTGCCTCTAGTTCGTTCAAACTCATGGGATGCCCAACTCGCGGTCCCAAATGATACCAGATATGCTCGATTGGAGACAATTCTGGGGATCGGGGAAGCCAAGGAAGGGTAGTAACAGTGCGGAGACAGTCTTGTGACACCCTTGATGTGTGAAGCCGAGCATTGTCTTGTTGAAAAATGGCTCCGTTGCATGAGTAGCAATACATGTGTTTGATATATGTCATGGACATACCGCTGGGCTGTCATGGTGACACGGATCAATACTAGGGGTGACCGTGTATTGTAGACAATGGCACCCCATACCATCACACCAGCTGTGAGAGCGGTGTGTCGCTGTAAAGCAAAGGCAGGATTGAGGTGTTCACCACGGGGTCTCCACACACAAACACGATTGTCATCACTGCTGAGATTGAATCTCGATTCGTCGCTAAAGACGACCTGGTTCCATTCCACTGCAGTCCGGTTTCCTCGTGCGTGGCCCCAATCCAAAAGGAGGCATCGATAGGTGGGCGTCAAGGGCAACACACGTAATGGGCGCCGCGATCCCAAATGTCCTTCAGCCAGGCGCCTTCGTATGGTTCGAGAAGACACAGGGGCCCCTAGTGAAGGTGCTACCTGTTCCTGGATGGCGGCCGATGAAGCAGTTGGCTGTACGCGTGCATTTCTTACGATGTGGCGGTCTTCTCGATGACTGGTCTGTCGAGGGCGTCCTGAGCCTGGTCTTCGTGTAAATGACATCTCTCGGATCCACTAGTCCCAACACCTCCTCACAACACAATCAGAGCGGCCTAACTGACGAGCTACTCGCCTAGCTGACTGCCCAGCTTCCATCATGCCGATGATTCTCTCCTTCTCAAACTGCGACAGCTGCTCATATTGTTTTCGAAAACGGCATGTCTACCTCAGCTCTTCCTTTGTATAAACGATTCAGCACACTCAAACAAGCTTTGGTTACCTGTTTTATACTCCTCAAAGAACGACGTTAAACGCCCTTTACTGGCTATACGTAATGCGCAATCACGCTTATTTCTAAGCATTTGCATATCTCCCCGACATATACCTTCATGCCAAATTTCGTTACGATCCCCCAATTATTTCTTGGTGCGCTAATTTTTTTGTCCATGAGTATATTTCACTTGGTGTGAGTATCAGTGTGTCATCAAATTTTCGAACGTTAATTTAACCAACTACCCATCAAACTAACACACCGATCAATAACTCCCGAGACTAACACAGAGATGGCGCTCGTAGTAAACCAGTAACCAGGTCTTTCTAGAGTACTAACCTTTGCTTGAAACGTGTCAAAATTTTAAGTCGATCGGACCAGGAAAAAGGTTTTTTGAAGTGAAGTGAAAAAGGTTTTTTCCAAGTGGGTGCCGCGATTGCTTTCGATGGAACAAAAACAGCAACGAGTCGATGATTCAGAAAGCTGTTTATCGCTATTTACTCGCAATAAAAAAGGTTTCTTGCGGGAAAAAAAAAAAAGATTTGGAAAAGCGTTGGAACGATTGTATCACCCTAAAAGGTGATTAACAAAAGGTGTTATGTTGATGGATAAAAAAAAAATTTGCAAAAAAAAATGTTGTTTTCAATGTTAGTCTCGGGAGTTATTGATTGATGTGTTATAACTATCAAATGGTATGTCATCAGATATATTACAGTATTAAGAACACAAAATCTCGAGACAATTGACTTAAGTCCAGTTATCACCTCATTTACAAGTTCACCAACTTCCTGCCATTTTAAATAAAAATCTATTACAACTAGGTAACTTACATTACCAAAGTCAATTATATTAACACTTATCTTTTCAAAAAGTATACAGAGAACTGCGTGGGGTTTTAATGGCTGTTCACTATTTGCTTTTTAAAAATTTTCACACATTCTACTCCCTGATACTCTGCATCGCAGTTTGTTTTGATTAAACTTAATATTTTTAATGATCTAGCACTTTATACGCATGATTGCATCATGCAAGGCTTCATAATATTCTGCAGTTTTAGTTTAGTTTTTAACGTCGCACTAGAAGCAACACGAGGGCTATTGGCGACGGACCTCGTAATTTTGAACCACGGTCAAGTGACGAGGACGACACCTGAGCTGGCACCCCCCTCTCCTAACATCCACACCACGCCAACGGGAGGACTTTGGGCCCCGAACAGATTTAACGTGCATCAGCCCCGGCTACACGGCGGGTCTTTGGTGGCCAAGGATCGAACCCGCGACTGAACGAAAACCGCCAGCCGCTATCCACGACCTTGACCACTAGGCTACCGCGGCCCCATAATATTCTGCAACAATAATGTCATCAAAATAAATCTCTACACCCTCGATATTCCTCAAAAGCTTTTGGTTTCTTTTCTGAAATACCGCGGTGTGCAAATTTCAGAGCTAATGTCATCTAGTGGTACGTATTGATTAGTTTATTGAAGTTCCTATCCCTGTTGGGCTATAATCTTCTGTTCCGATAAGTTAAGCTTGGTTACTTCAAGTGCCCAGCACAATTAATATTTATTGAATTTAAGTTAATTTTTTTAAAAATTTCATTAAATCTAAGTCAAGATAAAAAAAAAAGTTAAAAGCAAATTACAAGTTTCCTTAGGGGGGCGGGGAGTACAGGATGAAATGTGTGTGCGTTCGTCCAATCAGGAGATAGCAACTCTAGTTTGAGTGAGTGTGAGGTTTTATGGTGCAAGAGCCAAGCTATGTGCTGCGCCAAACATTTGTTAAAATTAATTAAAATATATAATTTCTAAAATAGGAAACACACAGAAGGTAGTTATATAGATTAAAAGTTAAAAATTCAAATTTGGTGCAAAAGGCCAATGTGTTTTAAAAAAGCAAATAAGTTATGGTGAGGGGTTTTTCCCCCACCAAGTCAGATAGGTTTACAACTGATGACTGAAAAAAAAATACGATAATGGTCAAAAACTGGACACACAACTAAAATGTGATGAATCGTGTAAGGGACATAGCAGGAGAGACACTAGGGAGCACCCTCCCCAAATAAGAGATGTCTATGGGTAAATCGAGTTTGTCCAATGCGAGGGCGAGTCAATCTGACATCCGCTCTTCTCAATGGAACAACAGGCCATTCTACAATGATCGGCTTTACCGAGCTCAGCTTGTTATCAGATTGTAGACTCCATAATTCCTGCCATGTCAGATGAATAATCGTTAAAATATGCCGTCTTATGGGACTGCAAGCTGCAGAGGATTCGTCACCGATTGTGCAACCGAGTCCGTTTGTTCATTTCCTAAAATACCTACATGAATAGATACCCAACAGCATTTAATAATATAACCCTTGTTATACAAACAACAAACCATGTCTGCAATCTCCATCACAATATGATGACAGCGATCATTCATATTGACCAATGTTTCCAGGACGCTCCTGCTGTCAGTATATACAACGAACTTTCAAGAACTGGATTTCTCGACTAATTTCAGGGCACAGTAGATGACGACTGCTTCGGCAGTGTAGACACTGCAGGAAGAGTCGAGCCGGTAACTGTGCCTGATATCGTTTGAAACGACACCACTGCCGACATATCCAGTTCCTTTCGATCCATCCGTGTAAATAGGAATAAAATCCTCATACTGACAGCGATGGAAGGCAAAGATTCTCTGGAGCACAATGGGACATGTGTTGGATTTGCTGAATAAAGCAAAAGGGTTATATGATATATAAACCTTGGCATATTCCAAGGTGGAAATTTAATAAAATTTCGTTGCTGAATATCCAAGTCATGTAGGCCGAGTTCCTCGATGAATACCTTCACCCTCTCAGAAAAAGGACGGATGAAGGAAGATCGTGCATCATACAATCTAAGTAAAGACAGGCTGGTATTAATGTTCTGTAATGGATGAATTTATTATGGATGAGAATCTGTAATGGATGACATTTAGTTTTTGCCTCTGCAAAGCCTTTGACCTAGTCTGATTAGCCTAAGAAGAGGGAGATATTTTAAGAACATTAATTTTTTTCGTTTGCTGTGGAGCATTAACCTTTGTAGAGGTAGGGGTTTTAAAAACATTTACTTTTTTCTTTTGTTGTGGTGTCTTAGTTGTAGATTGAGTGGCAGTAAGAGGTTCAGGAAATTGAATAGATTTCGAAATCTTTATTGTTTGTGTGGCGATGGCGTAATTCTTTCCCAGTACAGGGGTACGGGAAGTCACTATACGTCTTACCTCAGGGTATGGGACGTTTTGCAGAGTTCTTACAGTCGTAATCTCTTTCTCTTCTGCCCATTTAGGGCAAGAGCGAGAATATGCAGGGTGGTTGCCCTGACAATTGACGCACTTCTCTGCAGCGTTACAGGAAGCACTTTCGTGCCCTGTTGCTGAACAGCGAGCGCACGTCAATTGTCCCCTACATGCGTTCTTAGAATGTCCAAAACGCTGGCAATGAAAACACCGTAGAGGATTGGGAATGTATGGTAGGATGGAGAGTCTTAGATATGCAGCCTGCACTGTCTGTGGTAGGGTAGGATTCGAAAAGGTCAAGATGAGGTGCTGGGTATTAAGCACCTTACCATCTCTCTTAATCGAAATCCTCCGAACGCCACAAACTTGCTGGTCCTGCATATTCTCTAAAATCTCCTGTTCCGACACATTCGCCAAGTCCAGTGAGGATACAACGCCACGAGAAAAATTTAAATTGCTATGAGGTGGACATGGGAAAGGGTCCCAAAGACTTCATCTTCATAGCAAGTTCCGCCTTTATCTCATTATTTACTTCAAGTAATAGGTCACCTGATCACAATTTCTTTGACTGTTCCAATCATACGCTGTATGCCCTATTGTATAAGAAAAGGAGAAACGTTATTGAAGGAATCCACCACTCTTAACTATAAAAAAATGTATGGTGCTTGTGTTAGAAATATTTTTTTTATTCGTGTCATGTAAATGTATCGCCTCACTGGAAGTAGATTCGCGTTGTTCAACATGGTCTGCCCATGTTGCATTTGTAGCCTTGGGAGCCAAAATCTGAATATCTTTAGTTGTCACCATATTGCATTAAAAAGAGGGAAAAAAAAAAAAAAAAAAACCCACGGAAAGGCTTCTAGTTTGATGGGGCCTCCGCCAGACCCCACCCCCCCTTTCCTAACGCGGAAATGAGTAACCGATGGGGAGATTCGTTCCAGCTGGACAACGTGAACTGCCCCCATTTCGTGCCCAGGCAGAGGCACAGTCCAAGGCCGAAGCCAAGGAAAATTTCTCGAAATGGGCGGGAGGTCACACCATCCAGCCATACGCTACCAAGGCTCTCCCACAGGGAACATTATATAGGATGATGTTCCGAAACTGTAACCGACGGCGCACGCAACTCCTCTCCTCGCACACCCTTCCCCAACCAGGGCCTTTTCCAATCATGCCCATGCGGTCTCCCACTAGGTACCTCTGCATGAGGGGTACTGGGGCCCCGTATTGCCAGAGCTAGGCACGCAAGAGATCAGCATTGATACGCCGTCGGCCTTTTTAGTGTTTTAGTAGAGACACCACAAAGATTTTTATTTTAAAAATATTTTAATAGTTTTTTTTAATTTTATTTATTTAGAAACACAAGAGTTAGCACAAACACTGATAAGAAATAAAATTTTAACTGTTTTCTGCCTGATATTATAAAATATCAAACGAAAAACTCCCCAAAGCAAAACACATGACAGGAAAGAAAGAGGGGGGGGGGGGGGGAAGGGAAAAAAAAAAGATCACTGAGGTACCACGGGGTTGTGAAGCCTGTACTCATCTCAGGTAGATGAGCCCCCTGAGGGGTTCATATGACGATACAAACAGTTACATAAACTAAGGTTTTTGAAAAATGTTTGGTTATATTTATTTATCAAGAAAAGACAAAAACTTTTATAATAAGTAATATTTATATCAATATATACATTTTTACAGATAATGGTATGAAACTTCGTGGTGTAAATGAATAAATGATGGAACTGTAAATAGCTATTTACACAATTTAGAATATTCACAAAAATAACTTTCAAATTTTCAGAAAATTATGTTCAATATTATTTACAAAAAAATAATTTAAACTATATTATGGAATATGATTTAAAAAGCAATTACCTGTCATATTTTTAAAAATAAAATATTTAGTTAAATTTTAAAACAAGCAATAAATAGATCTAAAGATCATATAGGATAACAGAAAAGAAACAGGCAATACAATTCTTCATGAAATTCAAATAAAGGACATATAGTATCACAATGCAAAATAAAATTGTGATTGAATTGATTAGATTTGCTTCTATTTTTAAAAATAAATAAACCTCACGATGTTAATGATTAAAATTGCAAACCAATCAATTTTAAACATTCTTCATACACTATAATTTGACATTATTATTAAAAGATGTGTGGCACAAAGTAACAAAAGCAACTGTCTTTTTAAAACTATTTGGTGTTACTTTTGCACTTAAAAGAAATTGGTATCAATAGCAAAACAATGAGCACTGCTTATGAATGAGCCTGTCAGCAAAACTGGGAGATATTTGTTTTCTCGCCATTTGAGCAGAATTCAATGATAGGTTTAAACCTACTGGAAAAATAAAACTAAAAAAAAAAAAAAAAAGAGAAGAAAAAATGAAATTATGAAAGATGCTTTGTGAGTGGCTTCTATCTTTTGAAAACCCAATCTGAAAAGCAGCTCGCACCCTTGAAATCACATCACCCTTACTTTGTCATCCATGCGATGTTTAAAAATTAAAACTCGAGGTCCTGAATGAGAGCAGATACCTCTTCTACCCCTTTTCTAATGCTTCAGTCTATAAAAGTTTAAAGCTCACATTATAGCTAGATTAGGAAATGCCATTTAGAACACTCCAATTATAGGTTTCTTCTCTCCAAAATTCTAACAGCAACAAGTGAACATTCTGTACTTCTTGGTAAAATATCACAAAATAATCAAATTGAAATATTGATGTTGAAGATGAAATCAGTTTATTATTTTAAGATCATATTTCTTCAGAAGTTTACTAACTCATTTTTTCTATACATAAAACACCAACAGACATATTAAATTCCTTATTTTCAATTCAATGCTAGATGAAAATATATTCCAAACGGCAACTGTAGACTAAAAGGAAAAGTTCATTTTTAAATTTATTGGTAGCAAATCACCATGTATCTTCAATACTTGCAATTAAAAAAAAATACCTCTTCATAAAATAATCCATTTGAGTGATGTAAATAAATTCACAAATTTTACAGCTGAGAAACTTCTACTTTATATCAGGCAACACAATTTTGTAAAACTAAAGCAAAAGCATTTATTTCTGAATCCTCAATGTTTGGTACTTTCTTCTTGTAAAATTTCATAATTTAATGCATCCTTCTTATAAGCATGGTTTCAATTCTGAACTTTAATTATTGATCTTCATTTGTTGAATTTTCTCTTGTCTTCAAAATATTATTTTCAACTCTAAATATTCACTTCATGGGAATAACATTATTGTATTTTCCCTTGAAACAGAGGCAATCAAACTACTACGCATAAAGTCACAAATAATTTTGCAAGGATTTTTCTTTCTGTTGGTTTCAAACAAATTTGAAGCTGAAAATTAAGAAAAAAAATTCTGCAATCCTTGTTTGACAAGAGGAAACTAATTTAGGAAGCTTGAAACTTCACAGCTTCTTTTCGACTGAATTTTTCACACTTTTCTTTAGATAATGTAGCTTCAAATCATTGTTGACTAGTGAAATTCAATAACTCAGATTTCCTTTCCCTTTAAAAAAATTTTAGGGAATTATTCCATGCATTTTGTATTGCTCCTTCCACATCAAAATCACCTACTTTTATGTGAAAGAGGGGAAAAAACTTAAAAAGACATCTGCCAACATTCAACCTCTAAAACACAATGAATGACAGAGCAAGGATGGTGCTAAGAGGATGTTGCTTTAGAAGTTCGCCAAAGGACCAACGGATTCCTTGCAGTTGATAAGACCAGCATCCACAAAAACTAGGTTTGCCTTTGCTAATAATGCCAAACACTCCTCCGCAGAAGGAAATGCTAAGGCACTTTGAATATATGAAATCGGTAGGTTTGGACGAAATCTATGGAAACAGTACAATACATGTTAAGTTAAGCAAAGAAAACGATTAAATAAAATTTAAGAAAGTATTTAAAATCCAAGCTTCAAAAATATTAAATACTTACATAAGAAACTTTGTTTTGTAATAATCAAAACAAAACTATTTGATTACGAATAAGTTCTCTAGTTAAAAAAAATCTTAATATTTAAGCTTCAATGCTATTGCATAATTATAAATTTATAAGATAGACAAAATCTTCATGATACTAAGATATATTCATAAATTTTCTAAGAATTTTTAACTCCTGCTTGAAACTTGTTTATTCATATCCATTCTTAGAATATCAAGCATACTCAATAACCAAAATGTAACATTTGAGACAATTTAGTTGAAAATAATTTGGTTTAAGTAATTTGATTACACAAAATTAAAATAATAATAATAATATATATATTCAAGTAAACTGATCTAAAAAAAAGATTAGTTTCTTCCTATACAGATCCATAAATTCAATACCCAAAACAAAAGATAAACATAAAATGTATTAAATCAACTTTTTTACAGTTTTTTCAAAGAATTAATCTAACACAAGAAAAAACTTTCACAATAGAAGAAAAACTCAAATTTAAAACTTAAGTGATTTTTTTTTTTCACATTTGAAATATACTTAAAACATGCATCTGCAATACCAATGATGCCATTTGAATCAAACTTATTTTAACTCAATTTAGGAAACAAGGAAATTAGTGTTTTTGGTGTCAATTAAGGGAAGAATTATATGAATTTTTCTACATTTTTAAGTCTCAATTAAATTAAACCCATTTACTTTCATAAAATTAAAAAATTCCTTCAGAGCAGCTTATTATTATTTAACACAGAACTAACTTGGCAACATTTTAAGTCAATTAATTGAAGCATCCTTATAAAAGTAATCAATTGTCAATTTCAACCAATATTGGTAGCCCATCAAATGAATAGCAAAATAAGTCATCTTTATAAGACAACTTTCTTTCATGTTATTCATTATTATTAAAATTTACGAATTCAAATCCAATCTTATTCTTAATTAAATTTTTGATACTAATCAATAGAAGGTTTAGTTTAATTTTTATTAACATCACAAGAAGCAACACAAGGGCTATTGGCAACAGACCTCGTAAATTTGAGTTTCAATCAAGTGATGAGGACGACACCCGAGCTGGCACCCCCCTCCTAACTACCATGCCAACAGGAGAACTTTGGGCCCTGACAGATTTAACGTGCATCAGCCTCGGTCACACAGCGGGTCTTAGGCGGCCAATGTTCGAATTCGCAACTGAACGGAAACTGCCGGCCACGAATCCGAAACCCTGACTACTAATCAATGGAAGGAACTAATTACTATATTAATCAACAATAAGTATCAAAAAATTTGAATTTGTTTCTCAGTTTCAATTACTGATAATTAGAAATTTTCCACCAACAACTATTTTTAGCAGTTAAAATATTGTTGTGCACAAAATATAATTGACTGGAAAGCTTTTAAAAAACATTAGATTTAATTAAACTATTCTCAAATTATTAAATGCAAAAGCATTAAGTGACTCATAATCAAATGTTAAATTTGAGAAAATATGCTTAGTTTTACATGCTTCATCAGCTACTAAATTTTTAATTATAAATAATAGAATAAGGTTCCTCTTCATGTTCTTAAAGCTCCTGTCTACAAATTTTAATTTCGTTAGCCTAATGTTAATCCTATAGAATTTCTAATTTCCTCTTCAGATCTAGACTATTTTACTTATTTGAAAGCAAAAAAGAACAAAGGTTTTTGTGAAATTAAATTATCTCCAATTAATTTTTTTTTTTTAAAGATAGGAAAGCCCATAAACCAATTATTAAAACAGGGGTAAAAATATTTTTTAGAAGAAATATAGTTTTGCAAAAACCTTTATGATATTTTTTGGTCTTTAGAATGCATTTTATTACAGTACTCAAAATAATAAAATATTCTAGATTTGAGGAAGAAAGAAATTTCATAAGATTAATAACATTATGATCATGAAATCAAAACCTGGTAGACAGGCAACTTAATAGGCACTTTCTAACCGAAAGCTTCAAGTGAGTGTGTGTATAAGATAGATGATCTTTAATTTTGTATCTTTAAATCCTATCCATTGT
Source organism: Nephila pilipes (assembly GCA_019974015.1). Classification (NCBI taxonomy): domain Eukaryota; kingdom Metazoa; phylum Arthropoda; class Arachnida; order Araneae; family Nephilidae; genus Nephila; species Nephila pilipes. The sequence goes on along the minus strand of BMAW01074544.1, from coordinate 383,872 downwards.
TGAAAATGCCTACTCTAGATGCAGGGAGCCAGTCTTGGGAAAAAAAAAGTAATTTTGGTAAGGAACAAAATACTTTGTTAATGACCAACAATTATTTAAAAATCAGAATTATGAATTATTTTTTTTTTGAAAGCTGAACTTAAAAACAAAAAAAATTGATATAATTAAATCCACAATACATAAGTATCATTGCAATACTGAAACCAAAATGTTTATCTAGCTACAAATCAATCTAGATGATCTTACCTAGAGGAAATGATTGTTAACTGCTCACTTAATTATTAAACATTACTAAAATAGTTTACAATACAAGCTACATTCAGTTCAATTCATACTTCCAAAGACTACAAAAAATACAACAAAACTACATTGATAGACCTATCATATAATTCCAATTATTAAAGAAACAGTACTCTAATGATCAGAAAATCAAACTCTTAATAAAGGGATGAGGAAATTATCCACTAAATTAAATATCCTACAGGGATACAGGAATATTAAAAATCAGCAAATTACAAATTAGTGTAAAACCAAATATGCAAAGTAATTCTTAGTTATTTCACAATTTCTTTATAGTGGCAGTAATTTATTTTGTCAATGTAAATCTATAGAAGATATTTCATCCATATTTACTTTTAATTTTTAATCATTCACACCAATCCTACAGCAAATTACAAGCATTTGTAATATCAAAAACAAACATTGGCAATACTACAGATATTCAAATAAAAAATATGAAAATACCTACTACTTTGCAATGCTGAAAGAAAAGATACCAAAGAAGTAACCATAAAAATTATATTTCAGTACAATTTGATCGATATAATGATAACCTTTTCATTCCTTCTATACTTACCACAACAATCACTAAAATTATTAAGAAATGGTAATAAAGGAGAAATACGTACGACTTGATCATGGCTTTAAGTGCAGCCTTTCTAATTCTTTCTATAAACCAGTCAATAATAAAAGAGGACATCTTAGGAGCCGAAACATATAGCTTAAAAAATCTAGAATAATTATTACTTGAACATGCTTTAGCAAGTTTTAAAGCATGAGATACCACCTCATCTTGCTTTTCATCATTATTAAGATGTGCCAATATATTTTTCAGCTCTGCAAGAAATTTAAAAATAATCTATAATACATTGCTTTCAAAGAAAAGTTTATTTATACAAAAATAAAAAAATTATAAACTAAATATCCTATTGCATAAAACACATTTTTCTTAATACATCAAAAAGTTTTGCAATGGTATAAAAATAATAAAATGAAGTAATTCAAGAAGAATGAATGAGGTATTTTTTTTTATCACAATTAGTTGATATTCATTTGCTAATTGTAATAAATTTGCTGTAGCATGCCAAATTATGAAATTAATGCTTGGAGATTACATAACTTTTTTAGGTAAATTTTTCCATTTTTAATAAAAGTAATGCATCATTCAAAAGCTTCAAGGCAAATTCCCTTTAAAGCCAAGTCAAATATAAACAATTCTTTAAATTAACTTAAGATTAAAAAACATTTTTAATCTTACCTATAGCATTTTCGGTATACATTGTATACAGAATGTGGTATCCAGTGAACTCTAATCTGTTTCCCTCTTTTACTTCATGGTATAAAACTTTTAGTTGAGATTGACATTGGTTGAATTCTGTATGATCTCCCTGTGAAGTTAAAAGCTTTTAAAAACAACTAAAATCTTAAGCTGTGTCTCATCATACATTAAATAATTGTCAAGTAAATTGAAGATAAATAATTATAATTATTACTCACCTTTTCTAATGCAATACGTGCATGTGTTTCATAAACCTGAACTGTAAATTTATTTCGTATACACTGGACCTAAAAGAAATGTATAATACATTTAAACATGCTGTAATTTTATGGATATGTGCAATAATAAATTACAAGTCAAATCGAAGTAAGATTTATAAACATTAATGGTCCAACATAAAGAGAGCCACAAAATGTAGATTTTAGAAGCCACAAAACGTAGATGCCACAAAAATTTTAGAAGCCACAAAATGTAGATGCTTAGTAGTTAAAACACAGAAAATATTTCCTAAAAAAAAATTGAAAATACAAAATATAATAGATATTAAACATTACATAATCACAAATTATTACTTTTTTTTTTGTTTGATGCTAAAAAGTAGATCACAAGAAATCTAGGAAAATTATCTCTCATTTTTAGCTAACAGAATAGTCTCACTGATTAAGATTTCAAGAACACTACAATAACAAGAATACAAGATTGAATAGTTTCTGGAAAATATTACAGAAACAGATACAAATAAATTTAACAGGTACTTACTACTAAATCTTGCCTAATTGATTTTAATTGTTCACAAGCAAAATGATAATCTTGATTCTCAATCCAATGTTTTTTTACCATTGTTAATGATTTTATCAACACATCTTCAGGACGAACACTAGTAGGATCAACAGCCTTAAAAGAAATTTTATAATTTACTAAATAGACAACAAAATTTTCATACTTCATAGAAAATTTTTCTTTGAATACTTACACCAGTAAGACGTAGAAATGGTTTTTCTAAATCTTGACAAGATCCCACAACAGCATCAGAGCCCCATTCTATTTCGGTACTGGTGTCATCAATTACCTAAGAGAGAAACATTGATTTACTTATGTTCAAAATTGTTTCGCATTTCAATTTTCATCAAAATCCCAAGAAAAGTTACAGCACAGCATAGCAAAAAGACATAAAACATAATAAAAGGTTGAAAAGTTAATGCAATGAAAGATAAAAGAAGCATAATAGTTATATTAAAATTATTACTAACTGATCTAACAACCAGAAGCCATTTTCACTTTTCAATAAATTATTGCACAATTGGATATAATTTCTATGAATCTGGTAAAATGATCCTATTCCACAATACTTGGGGTGGGTGGGGGGTCCACAACAAAAAACATTCATACATTGATTATATTCTTAGTTTTGATAGTTGATATAAGCTAATTTTTTTAAGATTATTCCTTTTATAGCTAATTCAGTTTTTAAAACTTTTTCACAACAGCAAGTTTGTTTAAAAATGTAACACCTTAAAGGTAACTGAAACAGCACTGACATGGAAAAATGAGCCGATTTCAAGCTATACTTAAGGGATAACTTTATATAAAAATAAAAGCAATTGAAGTCAAATTTTAACAATGGGATACCTATATTTATTATACCAATATATATACATAATATATATTAGGATATATATGTAATGAAAACATGTTTACAAAGATATGTTTTTGCAATTATTACATTAACTTATTAATGTAATACTTATACAGCATTAAGTTACATATGTATTACATAAATGTCTTGCCTTTAGATACAACTTGTATAAAATCTACTGCATTTGCAACTTAAAAAATTTGCAGAGCACTAAAACACATTCTGGACACTGAACTTAACGAAAATGTCAACAATTAAATTTAATTTTCATGATTAAAATTTTCCGTAATTTTGATAAAATATTTTAATATATCAAAAATTTTGTGAATATTTTTTAGAAAAAAAAAAAAAAAGTTCACCGTTAGAAAACTAATTTCAAATTGCGCAAATTATCAGCTTTATGGAAAGAGTATATTTTGAGCAAAACACTATTGAGAAATATGTAAAGATATTTTTCACTATTACTTTACAATGTATATTTTTAATGCAACCCAACATAATATTATTAATTGGAAAGTTCTACACCATTTTATCAATTAATTGTTTTAGAATTTTAAAAATTGTAGATTTAGAAGTAAATAGAATTTAAATATAGGCTATAAGTGAAATGTGGTTGTGTAAATAAGTCTTTCCCAAAATAAAGCTTTATCATATCTACACCAAGTATCCAAGATAGATGGACATAACCCATGCTGTGGGTTAGCATTCGTTAATAGTTTATGAAAATAAATTGATCTTTTAACTTTAACAATATCAGATATGGGATGATTTATGTTTTGACGAATAGCCAGCCTTAGTATCTCTGCAAAAGAAAAACTTCATTATCTACAAGGCTTCCAGGCCCAATGATGCTTTTGCCAACAGGGTCATGTCAAATACACAAATTTGTTTACAATTTTAATATTCATTTTTTAAATGTTCTCTTTATCCAATTTTTATGATACATCTAGAGATTCAGAAAAGTATCTTCTATTTTTTATCAGGGAAAAAAAATTGAAGCATTTCAGTAACTCTGTTGCCATATTTATAAGAAAGTAAGAATTCATTTTAATGAAAATATGTAATCATTATAGCTGAAAGCATTGGTGCTTATACATGTAAATGAAAATATATAAACGTATAAGAGGGAGGGGGAATCGAGATTAATATTTGTTAAGTATTTCAACTATGATGCATGATTTTGAATTCTACTGAAAAGGAATAGCTATATTAGACACATTTTTTTCAGGGGTAAGTAACAGTGCAGGTATATGATTCAAGAGTCAAACAGGGCTAAGTTGCATCAAACATTTGTTTAAACTTTTTTTTAAAAAAGAAAAAGGTAAAAATTGGTTGACAAGGTGAGTCGAAAATTGAAATGGATCGCTGAGCTACACCATATTTACCAAAGACAGTATTTTCTCCTAAGAAAATATCACTAGACTACCTCCCTGCCACGATTCATGTCCATTAGCTCCCGAGCTGTCTTTTTCAATGGATTAATTTAAACTCTTCACACCATTTTTAATGTTTTCTTTTGAAAAAAATGGATAGATTCCAAAAACTTATAATGGAATTAATCAAATTTTATTAACAGCTACCTTTGCATATATATATATACTTACAAATGATGGGGTATTGCATATTGTGAATAACATAGTAGGTTTTGGACTCTTTCCATTTTTTGTTTCAAATCGTGCAGCACGCTTCAACAAACGTTCATCACTACAAAATTCAGGTTCAACCACAAAAGGAATACTGTAAAAGAAATGTCAATAATTAAATTTGTTTTTAATATCAAAACAATATATATAAAATTTCAAAAAAAGAAACAAGACATACTTCTTTCCTTTCTTCCTTTTCTTTTTGTTAGAATTCTTAAAAGCAATATTAGGTGTGTTCTTTACAGTACGTGTCTCAGAAGGTCCAATGACACTTGAACTCAACATTTTCTTTGAGCCACGACTATCTCCACTTGAATCAGAAGAACTGGTAAAGAGAAAGGAACATCAATTCTTCCTCACAAAGGTACATGCAGCATTTATTCCATTTCTGAATATTAAAGTTAGAAATAAAGCGTAATGAATGAATTCTACTCAATTCCTGTTAAAAACCCTTAAATTGATTGTATAAAAAGATAGTGCAGTAGCATATTTTGAATTTTATACCTACAGAATATGAAGTATAACTAACATTTATTCTCATTTTGTACAGATAGTCGACAAAATTAATTCATTATAATATGCCAAGCAGCAATATATGCTTTACCAGTAACAAAAACAAGAAATTATTAAATCCATTATTATTTGAATGAACAACCCACTAAAAATATATAATACACTATTAACAAAAAATATCACTTTTAACAATGAGAGAAAGGATTACACATGAACTAGTAGTTCACTTTCTAGACTTTTAATGTGTGCTATATGATTTTAAGGCTTAAATGGATTTTACTTAATACCAGTTCTCCATTATTTTTCCTGATGATCATTAGAAATAGGATTTAAATTAAGAACTCTTGAGCTACACCTCACAGCCTACCACCAAACTACTATGGTATCAAAATAAGTAGAAGAGGGTGGGGGGAATAAAGAAAATGGATTACCTTGAATACTTCCTTTTTCGGAAGACTTTCCTGGGAGGAGAGCGTGACCTTGATCTTGAACGTGAATAAGACCTTGATCTAGACCTTCATGCATAATTTAGCCCAATTTCATTACATGTTATGAAAACCATATTATTTTATACGTTATATCAGAGAAAATATAATCAAAAAATTAAAATGACATATGGCAAAAATGGAAATTCCTTTCCTTTTAGGAAAAATTAATTTAAATGTAACATTTCATAGTACATATATTTACAATTATATACTAAAATTATAAATTTCTTAACAATTAACACCCTATTATGAGTCAAAATATCTCAGAATAATTAATATCAAATATTTTCTACAAGTTTAGTTTCACATTAGATATACTATTCCATTTAAAAGTTTATTATTGAAATCAATCATTCAAGATTCAATTCACTAGAAAATACAAAGCTACTCAGTTTGAGTTATTTTCTTTACTTTCAAAAACACTTGGCAATTTTATTTTTTTAGTTAGAACTGTAAACACTGATAAAAAAAATCCCATATTTATTACAATTATGTGTAAAATACATTAATTAAAAAATAAATAAATAAAACCGTTGCCATTAAGGAATATATTAATTAATTAAAAAAAAAAAACGTTGCCATTAAGGAATACTTAACTTGTTCAACCAAGATTTCATTTCTTTTAAGATTAAAAAAAATGTAGCATTAAAAAACAGCATAGTTTTAAATAATACAATTTTCATATATATTTTAATTTCATTGAAGGCTTTTTTAAAAAATATCTATCAATTGAAAGAAATCAATACAGTATAAATTAAAGGGAAGTACCATAATTTTCTTCATAAATTAATTCAAAAAGTTCACACTAATAACTTATTGAGGCAAACAGTCACACATACAATTAATTGTTAGTATATTCATTAAATTGATCAGAATTTTACCTTGATTTGGAACGATATGTAGCAACTCTTTTATTTTGAAAATTTCGAGAATTATTGGGAGTCATCTTCTTATCTTGATTTTTTAAATTTTGAAGTTTTTGAAATATTACTGCCTGATTTTGTTCTTGTTTCAGTCTGTCACTGTGAATGCTATTGAGGGGGGAAAAAACATTTTAAAGCATTTCATACATTTTGATGATTAAGTCCAAGTATGAAGCAACATTCTATGTTCAACTTAATTAATTAAAATATCAAATTGCACTGCATATAGTTACAAATAAAGAGATTAAAAAATTAAATATTTTCATGGTTTTAAGATAAAAAAAAATTGAGGAAAAAAAAAGCTTTGTTTTTTATGTAATTTACAAAACATTCACATAAGCAAGAAAAAAAAATTACATTTAATTTTCTATATCTGTAAAATGAATCGGAATTCTGTATTAAAAACAAACATACACGATAGGATATTTATTAATTCAACATTGAACAATTTTTTTTTTATTGTGATCCGAATTACTGCATGAACTTTTCCAAATATCCATAATACACAGAAAATGAAAATACAAGAGCTTTTGAAAACAAATATGCAACAATTATTGTGAATTGAATTATGAGGTAATTAATGTAATGAAATAGAAAATCTTTAATAATGAAACCAATTCTAAATATAGAAGTTATTTGTGTGATAAACTGTTTACAAACTAGGTTAGTAAACATTAAATGACATTTATTTGAACAATCGAGAAACAAGAAATTATTTCAAACCTTGGTAAAGGCTCTGCATCCCAGTCTTTAGTTCTTAAAGTTCCATCATTATTAGCCTTCATTAATTTCCCTTTCAGTATCAATTCAACTTGGTCTTTATCAATATTAGTTTGGCATTTGTCAAAACACCTTGCAACATAATTCCTATAGAACAAAGTTTAATTGGTTTTTTTTTCCCTTTCTGTAGAGTCATATGAACTTTAAATAGAATTAAATATATGAGAGAATCAACGTTTGATTTTGCTAAACATTTCAAATTTTTTCCACATAAGCAATTAATTGCATTCTTTTTTCTAGAGTATCTTTTAATTTTCAGCAAATTGGATTCAATTATAATCATTAAAAAATAGGGGGAAAAAATCTAGCATCAAACAGTTGATGAATGATTATATATCATCAATTTGTATCAAGTTATTGTAATATTTACAAATTTTGGTAAAGGTTGTTCAACTACATTCTACAAAATGTTTTTAAAATTGTTCATTTGAAACAAAAATTATAAAATACAAAATAAATGGGGAAAAAAAATTTATTTAACTGTCATCAAACAAATATTTTAATTATCTTTCGAATAAATCACAGTTCACCATCTTTTACAATTCATAGCTAATATATACTATTAACCCCATTTATAAATAATATACAAGATTATAATTGCAATAATTTATGTTCTGCAATATATATAACCTATAAATTCAATGGTTACTTAAACTATTACTAATTTCAGTGAATTTTAAAACACAACGGAAATTGAATTTTAATCCAGTAATATGAGAAACTTATAATAAAATTTATATCAACTATACACAGTTATAAATTTATTAAAAGTTATATAATCTTTTCGGGGAAAAAAAATCAATGAAATTAACAGCAAATTCAAAAATAAGAGCTATCTTTAAAAGGAAATATTTCTTTCATTAGGCATTTATTTAACAGAATACATTAGATGGATTCCAATACATCCAAATAATTTTACTCAACAATTAGCAAGATTTTTGTTTTTGAAATTAAAGTACAGTATACCCTCTATAATCCAACACTTCACCTTTCTAGCCTTGCCACATGCACAATCATAAGCCGACTAAGTCATAGAAAATAATTTCATGCTTTTTCTCTTACTGGTCAAACCATATATTTGTTCAGTTTTAGTTATTTCTTGAGGTTAATATTTTATTTGAATATGTTGAATTAAATTATATACAGTACACAGTTTTAGTTGTTTAAATACGTTAATTTTAGTGATTTTCAGAAATTCAACAGAACTCTAGTCCATTATCTGGCAATTACCGATCAATGGGGAAAAAAAAAAGAGAGAGAGAGAGAGTGTGTGTAAGGCAGCAATAAAAGTGAAATCTTGATTCTCCAATGTATATGTGAATATGTTTACTCTTCTTAATATATAGTTAGGAATTAATGTATTATAGGTCTAAAGCACCCTCATATTTGCTAGCTTACCATCTATGTGAATCAGCAGTTCAAGATTAACAAATGGGTCAAGTGTGAAAAATCAAACAGAAAGATGTGAATCCATCCTTCTACAACAACTATATAAAACGTAGCTTCAACACCTACTCCATCATCAGCTAATATATTTGTGAAAAATTCAATTTAGTAATTTATTTTAAGTTTTAAATTTTTTGTATTATAGTAAATTGTTGTGGTTTATAGAAATGTTCAGTTGCTGATCTACCTTTTGACATATCCAGAGCTAGGTGGCTATAAACTGGCCAAATAATTAACAGATGATTTTAAGAAAGGGAATAACTTGCACTTCACAAATAGTTGCATTTCAAATGTAATTTTATCTACTTTTCCCTCTATTCCACTGTTGATCAGAGTTCACTAATCCTTTATACTTTTGAGTTTAACCCAATATTTTTACACTGCATTTTTGTACAAGTAGTTGCAACGATGCTTATTCAGATAATTGTAAACTAATAAAAATATTCAAAGTGTCAACCAACATGTTCCATCAGATTCTTATTGAAAAATAGTGCATTTTATTATTTGTTAAGAAAATTTGTGTTCATATCTTCAAAAAAAAAAGCATTAATGAAGATAAACGAAATCTAGATTTCCCATTTCACTGAAAATATAAAAACTTGTATATCTTACTTGAGAGATTCGGGCCAATCATCTGCTGGCATAGAGGACACTCTGAAGAGAATGCAAAGAGAATTAGCGTTTTTCAAAACAAGAAATATTTGAAATTTTTAACAAGAGAAAAAAATACACAAAATTTGTAACATTTATTCACTTGATAGAAATATGACGATAAACACCATTATTTAAAAACATTCCAATATCCTTTTACAGATGGATGAGAATTTACATCTAATAAAATAGCCAAATTAAAAATTACATGTGCTCTTTAGTGAATCAGTGACATTCTTTGTTTACTCTTATAATTAAAAGGAATGACTTGAAAGATATTTCACACAATTATAATAAAGAAACTTGTAAACAAGTACATTTTATGAGTGATTAAACAGGTAGGAATAAAAAGATGAAAATTTTTAGGTATTTTTTAAAATTCAACCTTCAAAATTTAAAAAAGTACTGGTATTGAATCAATACAATTATTCATGCAAGTAAAATTGTTCTTTTATAATGCTATTTTACATGCATATGATGCTATGGTAGTGTTTGACCCTTTTAAGACAAAGTGCCTTGCTTTATGATGTTCGCTTGGGATACAGAGGGTAATTGAAAGGAGTTCTCACAGGACATGAGTTTTGCATCAGAAACATAACTTTGGGGGGAAGGGAGATCATGAAAAAATATTTTTGGTACCATTTTATACTAATTAAGCTGTCATATATGTAACAAGTAGCATTTAATCCCCGCTACTTAATAGAAAGAGATGATATAAAAAATACTTATATTTGAGAAATAATTTTCGGAAGCACAATTGAAATAATTTCCAAAGTTTCAATTGACAAAATATATTAATAAACTTTATATTTAATAAAAATTAAAAGAAAGATTATTTACAAGAAGCAACCTCCTGTTTGTCCGTCTGACGAAATGTCTATATCAGAATCACTAGAAATATTATTTGTCACACTTTTAGAAAATCAATCCCACTCTCATCGTTAATTAGCTCGTTGACCACATGAGTATATTTTTCCTCTGATAAACAATGCTTTCTCACCATAATGAACGGTAGTCAAGGCTTTCCGAAAGGAAAAGGGAAATATGCGTAACACACCCAAAAGAAATGTAGAGTAACAGTGCTGATGGTAAAACTCATTTAAGGAATTTTTTTTATATATATCAGCAAAAATCAATAAAAATAACACCCAGAGAAACCAGAAACATTATGTATAAAATCGTGGAAAGTCGCTCAGTTTATTTACATTATGCTTTTCCTTCTCCCCTACAACAGCTGATGTGCAAAATACCAAAGTAAGGCAGAATATGAGCAAATTGAAGATCAAGATGAATTCTATGTTGAGTTTAAATGTTATGAACACAGGGCACCATTCAGGTCTTTAAAAAACATTCCATCTTATAATGCATATATGTACCACCCACCTCCCTGAGCTCATTCTCTGGTGATGCATGTGCGGGGCATGCCCATACTGAAAGGGTTAACGGCCAATAACTAGATATACTCTGCAGCACCAAACCAGATGTCACTGTGGTCTACATTTTTTGGGAAAAAAAAAAAAAAAGTAAGAATTGGTTGACAAGAAGGAGGGTCGAAAATTGCTAAGGATTGCAAGGGTACCCCAAGTTCACCAAAAACTGTAAATCCCATGGAGAAGAAAAATACCATTAGAGTGTCTCAGAATTGTGATGCTTGTACTTACTTAAAGGCAAGCCCTTGAGGGGTACTTTACACACAAAGCAAGTTAAGCATAATTATTATACAGCCAGACACAAATCCGGCCGAATTTACCTGAATTTTTAAAATTCAAGTGGTATTCATTCTAAAACTTTTGTGTCACAAAGCATTTCCAAAGAGAAAATGAAAGAATTTTTACTAACAAAAATTCCACTAATATGGGCTATCAAGCAGTTATTAAAACCAATATAAACCTTATAAACAGATTTATGTTAATTGTTAATCATTTGATTATAATTTGATATCAATTACAGACAAAAAGAACGAAAAACATTAACTGAAAATACTTTTCCTTATATTTCCTAAAAACTAAATAATTATAGGATCCAGAAGGTATGTGTAAAGGACATTTAGGACTACCTCCTGGTTTTGAATATTAAATATTGAAAATACTTGAGCATGAAAAATTTAGGTTAAGCAACAACAGGTCCTTAATCTCAACTAACCATTGACAGCTCTATTTCAGCTAGAAAACCAAAACACAATAAGTTTGTACTAGGCTCAAGATTCTAGTGAAAGGCATGTTGTTTTAATTATCAGTAATGCATGGATATAATATAAAATAATTTTTGGTCCTGATAATTTTTATTAATCTACAGTTTGATATTTACACTTACCCTTTATAGTTTGAAGAATGGGGTAATCGTGACCATAATTTTGTGTTTTGTCACATATAGTATATCTCAATATAATTTTTTGGTGTTGTAGCATAGGCTATTCACAGTTAAGAAACACATATATAAGGCACAGTTGATACGAAAGAAATGTAATGTAATATCTTAAAACACCATTACATTTTTCTTTTCATTGTATTTTAAATTATAGTAGAAAATATATATCTCTTTAACTATACTGAATATGCACCAGTCTCTGCCACACAGCTCCCTCTCAGTAAGAAACATTAACATCCAAACTTTTACCAGACAGAACAAAACATGTGTGTATGATAAATAGTAAAAATTTTTCACAAAATTTAAAATAACTCTCCTTAAAAATGAATATTAGTTTTTTTAAATACAAGCATAATTTTTATAATTATACGTGCAATTCATTTCAAATCTTGTATGAGATAGTTGCATTTAAGTTTTATACTATATGTATAAATATAAAATTCAAATCTTACGATTTTTGTGCAGCAATGTTTTGATTTCCTTGATTGACAATATTTCTTTCTTTTTGAGATGTTAGGTTATTATTTCTGAAATTATTCATTCTTTCCTGAAGAGCTTCTCTGTTAGTTTGATAAACTGCCATTGCATTTTTCTTCTTTGGTAGGTTAAATTTGATGCCGCCACTGTTAGGAGCTTCTATAAGAGAAGAAATATTCAGACTGTATGAATAAGATGTGCAAGTTCACTTATTATTTTATATTCATAATTTTTAAATTTACTTATGAACTGAAGTTTCGGAAGATTTTTATTGTTATAATTGTAAGGAACATTTTTATGGCTATTTTATGTATTAATACACATGTTAATGAATCGTCCACATTTTTATAGTTCCTTCAAATACATTCTTGACTGTAATAAAAATATATCAGTTGTACCAAAATCTTAAGTGTCAGTTATTAATACTAAATTATATACCAGGAGTGGCCAGCTACACTATCTTTGGAAGGAAAATAAAGGAATTTTATTTAGGAATATTTAAAAGCTGCTTATTCAGATGATTGATGAATGTGTCATTTCGGGTGACTTTGAAAATTGCTAAATTGATGAGTTTTAACAATCAAATTTTAGGGATGCCTTATATAATGGCTTTATTCAACCAGAAAATCGAGAGTTGCTTTATATCACAATTTAACTCCAATGAATATTTCCGTCATTTGTATGTGTCCTAAACCACATTCCAGCCTTTTTGTTACATGACAATTCATACCAGTATATCTGCAGCATATAATGTACATTGCTAGGTATGTGGTTTAGTAGTATTCTTTAAATTCCTAGAGTCAACAACTTCCATGGAAAATAAAATTAAAAAGTTTTCTAAAGGGATTTTCCATCTAAAGTAACAATCATGCTATCTAGAAAATACAAATATGAAGAGAAAAATAAAATTAAAGGAGAGTAGGGGGAAATTATTTTTTCAGGAAAAAAAAAATGAAATTAATGCATCTCTTATACCGAGTAATCACAATTCAAGGACAGTAATTTTATACGACGTTATACATTAAATCACCAATTTCCAGCTGGATGCAAGTTAAGATGAACTAAAATATTGTCTTTTAAGTCATAAATAACTTGCAAAAAAATTTGATTAACCTACCCAGTCCAGTCTTGGCCTTAGATGAATCTACAGACATAGAATATAAACCACAACTAGCTGTATTTGTTCATTATGTAACAAATAACATAGAAGTGAAAGAAGAACTATTGCACCTTATCACACTACAGGATGAAACTCTAGGAGTAGATATAAAAAACTCCCCCATGATGCTGTACTAGAAAATATACTGTATTGATTAAAAAGTTATTTAGCATCCAGCTACAAGAAATCCTATTGAATGGCTTTTGACAATTTTAGATGCTGACAAATTACATCCCAATTTTATCCACATCCATTGCACTGTTCATAGAGAACACTAAGTAGCTAAATATTTTAATTAAGACCACATCATGATAGTTTTAAAAATTGTTAATTACATATGACCAAGTTCCAAAACTCATACAAGATATGGATAACAACGAGCTTCCAGATGCTATATAGTGGTTTTTAATGAGATGGTTAAATGCAAGCTATGTGTTCCCAAAATTAATTTGCTAGAACCTATCAAATAATTTATTAAAAAGGAAAATTCTTCTCAAAATTTAAAGATGGAAACTAGATTACAGATGTGGCATTTTGCACAGATGTCAAGAAACACAATCATTAAATTTCTTATTTGAAAGAAGAGGTTTTATTTAATTCTGATTTAGTACAAAGTGTCTTCAACTTCTATCACAAAATTGAACTCTTTAAGATAGAATTGGTTTCTAAAAACCTTCACTCATTTCCAATGTCACACTAAAATGTTGGATTTTGATTAGAATATGAAATTGTAACAAGATTATACATGCAAGTTGAACAGAATGGCAGAAGATAATACTAACAGATAAATTAAAAGCATCCAAACTATTTAAATTTTTAGAAAACCCTTTTGTTGTCGACATTTTAAAGAATGATGCTAGCAGAGCTGAAATAACTGGAAAATGAAAGACCGAAGCAGGATAAACAAAACTGTGTATTCAACTTTTGAATTTTGGAAACAGATTAAGAAACAAAAATATCCTTAAAAAAAAAAAAAAAAGTTATGTACCGAGACTAATCTCGGGTTTTAATATTTTATATTGCAGCAAGTGTTTAAAATTTTATTCTTAAATTTATAACAAATAAACATTGGGCTGTTTTACAGATCTACAACTGACTGAGCTTGAGCAAGCTACTGATCTTTCCATTTTTTGGCAGCTGAGATGGAAAACTACAAAAGAGGCACCTACAAGCAAATCTAACCTTTAAAGATTTTTTTTCTTCTTTCTTTTTTAAAAAATTATTCAACAGAATCAGTACAATTTTATTTATTTAGCATTTTTGAATAACAGGTTTTCTGCATATATGGATATGGTACACTATTAAGAAACTTATTGTTATTAAGTTTCTTAATTGTGTACCATATCCTGGAATAAGGTCACTCTTATTTATATATCATTTTGTGCAACAATATTTTATTTTAGGAAATTCTATTACATACAAAAAATGTAACCAAATTAATATATGAATCAATTTACAATCCAGATTCTATTCTGAAAATATAATACACTTCATAAAATTAGTAATTTTTTTTAAACTGAAAGTTTTTATTCAGTTAAAAGAAAGTTAAAACTTCAATAATAAAGTTTAAAATGTACAAAAAAAGCAGTATTAAAAATGAATGTAGACTGACAAAGAAATCTATATATTGCCAATGTATAGTTATGGCGAACAATCTTTTCTCTCTATTAATACATTAGTCGATTCCGTTTTTTGAGGCTAAGAAATAAAACTTACGAGAAGCGATGCTTGCAAAATAAGGAGTTTCTGTTGAAGGAGGTGTGAGAGGAGGTGGCGGCGGAGGTTGAATTAGGGAAGAAACTGAAATATTCTCTGAATGCATTTCCTCTTCTTTAGAAGTTGTACTTTTTTCTTCAGATGGAGGGACAGAAGGCAGTGGTGAAGTCATAGTAGTGGTAGGTGTAATCGTATTAACATAATAAGGAGGATTATTCATCACATAACCAAAGTTCTGTAAAATATAATAAACAATTTAAATTATTTAGGCTTTGGCTTATAATTCAAAAAAGTCAATATAAGATACATAAATAAAAAAATTCAAAATATAGAAAAATTGATAAAGTTATAATCAGTTAAGAATGACCCTTTAAAAAAGTAATTACTTACATAGTTGTAATAACCATAACTGGGAGGATAACCTGTGTATCTGAAATAGAAAAAAGAGCTTAATAATCTTTTCTCAATTATAATGAAATATTAAAAGATTAAAATGGGAATTCTTTATGGAACAATAAATCCTTAGGGCACAAAAATAAAATACTGTTTTAGGATGTGATAAAGCATTAAACCTGAAACATACCTATTAATAATATTGATAACGTTTTCAACTTGAACTAAAATCAAATATATACTAAACAAATCATTCAAATTTAACACTTATAAAAAATTGTCAACAGTCAATTAAAAATATTCAAGCAATATTAAACACATAAGATGTTTAACTGAGGGGAAAAAAAAAAAAGAAGAAGAAGAAATACAGTATTTATTCAATATATTACGTACAATTGTGAAAGTCATGAATACATCGATATTCATAAAAAATGTTTTAACAGCACAGCCAATTGTTGGGTGAATATGCCAGGAAGGGTGGGAGGGAGAAGGGAAGCTTACGAAAGAAATGTTTAAGAAAATATTCTTCAAAAGAGAAAAAAAAATCTAATAGAACAAGTTAAATAAAAGACACAATTTGGAAAATAATAGTACTTTTATTTAAAGTTTAATATTTTAGTACTTCATCTTGTATTGGAATACATACATGCTCTAAGATTGCAAAATATAACTATTGAAACATTGATATGGATGCTTGCATACAACAAACAAGTTGGAAATTCTGAAGTTACATTGAATATCAAATTCCTCTTAGTCTAATAGTAGCACTTCATGACATCACTACTTCAGTAATTTTGTTTGGTTTCTAACGTTTCAATACATATTTTTCCTTTTATGACACAATCCAATTTTTAAAAATGAAGATGTGAAATTTAAAATACCTTATACCAAAAAAGATGTGTGAAGAAGTTTAATTAAAATGGAACAATATATAGCATACAAGAATGGCCAAATAACCATTTTAATTACATTTAGCTGAATTTATAGCACCAATATCAAGAAACAAAAGGTGCTTTGAACCTATTCATAAACCTATTACAAATAAAATTTCTATGAGCAGAAAACACAAGGAAAATTATTCAAATTTAAAAAAAAAAACAAAATGAATAGAACTGTTCGTTCAAATATGCATACAAGTAATAAATACCTTTTGCTTTGTACATAATTCATTTTGATACATGTTATTGTTTGGTAAAAAAGTTGACCAATGCAATTAAGATAATACATAAAATATTTTTCTCAGGGTCTCTTTTTAATGGATTTCCTTTAACTAACATTGTAACTTTGTTTGGGTCAAAACTTTTAAAGATTTTTTCTCATATTTTAAAGTACTCAATTGAGCTGAAATTTTCTATACACGACTGTTTTGGATGACAATTTAATTATAATCAATAAAAATTGATTATTTAAAGAATTAATATTTTTGCCAAGTCACCAAATCAGTCATTTTATAATTTACCGTTTGCTTTAATTTTAATCACGCATAGCTTACTTAATTGAGCTAAAATTATTTACACGTTTTTATTTTAGATGATAAATTTAATAAATGTCAAATAATAAAATAAATTATAACTAATCATTGAATAAATTCGATTTGACTCCACGTTAACTTTTGCTCTTAAAATTTAAGGTATAAAAAACTATGTTATGCAAAGTGTGAAGTTTGAAAGAAAATCCATTTTCAAAAAACTCGTTCATTGGCGTTATCTTCTGTTCTACTCGAATGAATTATTTTTGAAATTTATGTTAAAAATATTTGCAAGAAACAATTGGAGTTTATACAACAAACCATATAAACACTACAAGAATATTAAAAAAGTATGAAATGAGGGAGAGAAAGTATATTTACACACTGTAAAAATATATCTAAATGATTCTAAAAATAAAAAAAACTTACATAGCATATCACAAATGCAGCATGACCTAACGTTTAATTTGCAATTCTATTAAGCATAAAGGTGCAGAGAAAAAAAAAAAAACTTCTAGCATTATGTATGCAAGCAGTTTTATAATATGCAATTAAAAATTATTAGATAAACAAATATACTTCAAATGCTGTCTAAAACACTACTCTACAACAAATGTTAACAAAATAACACTTGCATTTTATGGAGTTGACATTCTTCTGATTCAATCAAAGTTTGAGATATAAAAGATAGTTGAAAAATGTTAAAGTCTTACCCAGGATATGTAGGATACATTGGTGGCTGTTGCGGCCAACCGAAAGAGGAGTAATCATTCACAGTTCCATTCTGTTGTTCTACAGTTTTTGAAGTCGTGTTAGTAGTACCTGCAGAAGTCTCTCCATTCTTAGGTTGTTGAACAGCTTGAAGGGCTTCATTGGCCTTTTGCCATTCTTCAGGAATTGCAACTGGTAAAGGAGGCTTTGTTTGCATTGGTGGCATAGCTGGGAATGCCCTGTAAAAAGGATTTTATCAAATAAATTCACAGTAATTTAATCATACGCATAATAGGCAATTATACAAACACTTTAAATTTTAAATGAAAATTACTTTATAAAAACTTGTGCATAAAGAAACTTTGAAATGATGTTCAGAGATTAATCTTATGGTCCCTTTCACATATGCCAGGAAGCCAAATATTTTTCCACCAAGGTTAAATGATATTTGTTCTTTCATGGTGGCCTAACATTTCCACAGCATCCCTTATTTCTAGAAACACGAGGACTATTTATCCATGCAAAGGACCCATCCATGCAAAGCCATATTAATGCCATTGAGAGTATGATGACATGTTAGGTTTCTTTGCCTGAATAATAGAAAATGTGACTTCTGAATTCTTTTTTGAACTTCTTACAAGAAGAAAGCTGATGCTTTAAATAATTTTTTTAGATTTAAGGAGCTGTTTCAGACCAACCTTGCATATGTCGATTAAATACTTACAATATTTGATATTAATTTTTGCATTCAAAATTTAGTATATTTATGCAGTTTTAAATACTATAATATGATTTCACTTCCTGAAATATTTTACCATTAAATTTGTTGTTTAGTATGTATATGTGAAATGTTTGTTATGAACTACATAATGATACCTCTTTTTTTTTTGTTCCTGTTAAGTGCACACAATTGCATAAAATCAAACCTAGCTGTTTTATTTTGTTTGAAAAGGGTGTAAGTTACCTTTCTGATGCTTATGATAGTTGTAAAGGTCATGAAAAAAATGGCTTAAAGGAATTTCTTGTTGAAACACTATGAAACCAGAAATGAGATATGTCACACAACTTTCTCCCTCACAAAATAAGAGATTAATTCACATTGTTTGGCTTCAAATACATATCCAAAAAGCTAAAACATAAATAAATTTTTACAATTTAAAAAAAGGCGGCATAGATACAATTCAAACGATAAACACTATGTAGAACTTATTCTACATTCATCATTCACTGTAAAAACAGTAAAGAAAATCTGAATCTAAGAGCCTTCCAGAAACAAATTAAACATGGAGTTTGAGAGCGATTTACATAAGCATCCATTATGTCTCTTTCAAAAGAATTTCGAGCTAGTATGAAGTGATTAGCCATAAAATAAGAAAATCTGCTGCCAGAAAAATGGATTTCTGAAAAGAGCTTCAAAACATTATGCTATGCGTCACAGGAGAGGCATCAAAATTATATCCTGTTTAGAGTGCAATAAATTTGTAAAAGACATGTTGCAGTTTTATGAGAACATTTTTCAAGCAGTAAAACATATAAAGTGATTCAAAAGAATGTACATATATATTTCTTAAGTATTTATTAATAGAATTCTTTAAATAGATTTTGAAGTAACTTTTGTCATCATATAATCAAAAAGTTTCAATACAAAGATAAACCTTGTACATATGTTTAGAAAAAAAATTATATATAGCAATTTTATGACAAAATTAATAAGTTGAAAGTTCAATATGAATGTTTTCCTTAAAAACTACTTGAAATTCAACCATCTAAACAATTTTTGGTTTAAGTCGGGAATAGGGTGTCCCCTTGACGACTCTTTGGTGTGATAATGATTTAAAAGCGGGGATTCGTTATGGTAACCCTGAGAATACTCGATGCTTAAGTCACGCACGTTTGGCAACCTATCTAGGAAGTCGCCAAGTTTTGTCGTCAATCACCTAGGGGACACCCTATTCCCAACTTTTTCAATTTATATAATAACATAATTAAATCAACAAAAGTAAACATTGAAATTAATTAAAACCAACTAAAATTATCTCAATTTTTTTTTAGAAAAATCTTTGGTTTCCTTTATACATTTCCTTAGTTTCCAGTGAAATTCTCATATCTTTGGTCTTTTGTTTACATTTTCAGATTGTTCTAGAGTGTCAGTAAAAAAGGCCTGACATGACGATTGGTCAGCATAGAATTGGGAGAAAAAAAATTACTGGTCACACACATGCACACACAAGATGGGAAAGTTGGGCATATATGAAAGTAGAACAAAACTTATTTATGAAAATATTTCAATTTTTATGTGAGGTTTTATGGTGCACACAAGAGTATGTTGCCTTAAGTTTGAAGTTAATATACTTGTTTGAAAAATTGTTTTAAGTACATTGGGTACCACATCACTAAAAGTTACGTATATATACATTTCCTTTTCACATTTTAAATTTAAATAATTTTACTCTTTATAATATCTAATACATGAAATGATTATAATGCATTACAAATATTTTTATAATTATGATTTAAATACTGTTCTATATTCTATAAAATGACTAAAAACTTCAAATAGTGATTTTATTACATTTATATTTGCCATTTTCATCTTCAGAAAAAATTTCATTTAAGTTTACCATTAATTTCTGATACAATCATGTCGGTTCTTATGCATCACTACTCTGGTGACCTATTTTATAACTCAACAATGTTTCCTGCCAAAAACACACCCAATATGTTTTTAACAGAGAAATTTGGTCTTAACATAAATATGTTCAATTAATAAAATACTTACCAACTGGCCATGATTTCTTTGATTTCACTTCAGGAAACTTAAAAAAAAAAAAAAAACTTTAGTGTCTTAAAATTTTTTAATTTTCTACAGATTGAAAACACTGTCTTGGGTAATGGCCGATTTAATCACAAAGCTACAAGATTATAATTTGCAAAACTTATAATAAGTATAAACAATATGTTTTCATTTAAGAATGAAAGTTGATGTTTTAGGAGTAAATGTCAAATCTAGACATTGGACAAAAATGGAAAAAGTTAAAAATTGACTAGGTCGGTTAAAAATAAAGAATTAGAACGCTGTCTCAGGATGAATCACTCAAGCTTATAAGACAATAAAATCTTTGGAAAGTAAAAGATCACTAGGGTAACTAACAATGTCCATAATTATGTTGGCAAGTACTTCATGGCAGACACTTTGAGAATATATTTTAGACCATTTAACACTTATTTTTAGAGCTAATCTAATATAACCCTGGATTGGTACACTTTTGTTTATTGACAATGAGGCATTTTGTGCAAAACTTTGTGTCTGTCAAATGCCCTGTTAGGCCTAAATATCACCCATAGTAAGTTGGTGAAATAAAACCCCACCGAACTTAGGTGTCCAGGTGTATACTGCATCTCAGCTGTATTTTCATTTGTTTCAGATTTTATGATTGCTATTTATTCTCATTATTTTTGAATGCTTTTTTAATGAACGAAGATAAAAGTAACTGTGTAAACAGAAGCTGGGGCTCGCACAGATTCCAGTGAGTGAATGCAAAGTTTATTGGCACAAGATTAAACTGTGGTCTAGACGGAAAGTTGAAAAAAAAGGTAAAAATGGTTGACAAGAAGGAGGGTCGAAAATAGAGAAGGATCGCTAGGGTATCCCGGTAGTGCGTCACCCGTGTTTACCAAAGACAGTAAACCCCATGGGAAAGAAAAAGATCACTAAGGTGCCTCAGGGTCATGATGCCCGTACTTATCGCACAAATTGCAATGAGGGTTTGTGGAGCTAAAAAAAAACTATGTGGACAATGCAGGTGTATAGATCAATTCAATTTGTATCTTGCAAAAAGTTCATGTGGCAAAAAATGTATCAATCCAACAGTCTGTATGAGCTTAACACCTTATAGGCTTCTAGAGAGAAAATTTAACTTACGAGAACATCAAAGCTGAAGGTGCATTACGGTTCCACAGTTTTGAATAAGTATGCATCAGAACTCTAGATCACAGTTATACCTTGATTAGCCCAGTGTAGCTATATCCGGCTCTTGCACCATTAATTTTAAAGTGAGAGATATATGCATTGAATGTCAGAACAAGTCCATCTCTCTTCTTCTGCATTCTTTCCGATTACTTCACGAGTTGGTTTACCATGTATGTAAATTATAAGTTCACTTCATCATCTTAAACTTTTAATTCAGAGAACTCAAACTAGCAAGTATTACTTTGAATTTACACTCAAAGTTCATTTTTAGAATTGCCCAGATAACTTTCAAATCAAAAGTGTTCAAAATTTGAGTGAGGGATCTATGCTCCACTACTTGGAAAAATTTTCCAACCCAATGTGAAAAGGCTGAGATGAGAAGAGGAGTCTATTTTAAAGTTGGGTTGCTCGGGGAAAAAAATTACGATTTTTTGGTTTTGATGGTAGTTACCGATTTGGCAGCCAAGCAGTACACTGAATTAGGATCGATACTTGGAAAGTTAGTTACATGTGATATGAAATACCAGTTGTAAATCCTAGTGTTTTGATTAGAGAGATTCATTATGTGCATAATAAAAGCTATATTTGATGTTTTTCAAGTGGCAAGATTTTGTTTTGAAGGAGTTAATGAGTTTATTGTGGATGTAATGAAGATTTGTTTAAGGACAAAGTGTTTTATGAAAAGAAAGAAATATCAGTTTTAATGAGCATGTTAAATGCGAGACCATATGATTGTTCAAAAGACAAAGTACGATTGGTGAATAAAAGTGATGCAGGATGAAATTTTGTTACATGATTTGTTGAAGGAAAAAAAAATTATTTTTAAGCATAATGTTCACCGAGTAATGAAATTTTGGTTCAGAAGCTGCATAGAAATCAGTTTCAGTGAAATGAAGGTCTTGGTTGTGGTTGAATGATGAACAAAAAAGGAAACATAGATCATGTTTTCAGACATTTAATCCAAGACTTCATTAGATATGTGCGATTTACAAAAAAGATCCACCGGAAAAATATATTAGTTTTGTTCATATTTCATTTAGCACTCTGTGGAGTATTCCATAAGAACTCGCCAATTTGGCAAATTTAAAAACCACACCAAATAGTAAGGGATACTTCATTTAGATCAAGATATATTTTTAAAGGTTCAAATCAGGAATAAGGTATCCTATAGACGATTGGCGACTTTTGAGAGCGATAATTAAGTCACGCACATTTTTCAACCTATCTAGGAAGTCGCCAATCTCCTAAAGAGACACCCTAATCCCGATTTCAACCATTTTTAAGAGCATTAAAAAAATGCATCTACTTCCTACATTGCTAGGTTTTATAACAAATTTTCTTAATGATTCCAATTGAGAAACTATGACAAGTAAATAATCTATTTAAAAATTTCAGTTACTTCTTTGTAAATTATTTAGCTATTATAATTCTGTAATATAAAGAAAATAAAAATAAGACAGACCACTTCCTTTTAATTATAAAATTCCTAAATCTCATTCTACATCAGCAAGTGTTCAATGACAATCATATGCTAGCCAAAATTATTGCTAAATCCATTTTTAAGGGAAGTAATTACTAATTAACTAAACATTAAAAGAATACAATTAAAGCATACAGTGTACCTTAATAATTTACTGAAAAAAAAATACATTCCAGAGAGGCAGAAAATGACATTTAACATCTACAGAGTAAAAACAATTATAAAAATACACAGTAACCATGAAAAATATAACTTTATTCAAAACTTTGGAAGAAATATTTATGAACGAAAAAAAAAAAAAATACCAACATTTATTTCTAGAGGGTAAATTTGTTGAATCTTGATTAAACAATAAAAAATATGACATGGCCCCAAAAAAACTTTCTACTTTCAAAACTTCAATTAAATAATTTTAAAGTTAATTACATTTTTCAAATCTAAAACATCCAACTGAAAAGTATTGCTCACATTTAACTAAATAAACAGATATTGTCTATGTATTTATGGATAAATATAAAATTACTAAGCAGTTAGCTGTTTAATTGCTTTCTATTTCATGGAGATCATTCTATACATACTTACAAAATGGCGACCACGTCTTAAAATCGACTGTTACACGTTTCACCTTTTCAAACTTAATTATATCATTTATTAATGTGTCTTTGAATAATTTTAGTACAAAAAAAAAAAAAAAAAAAAGGAGATATCACTGTCAAAGAGCGACGGAAGATTTAAATAACCAATTTAGAAACAACTCTTTTTCTACGAATGTCTTCATGCGAAAGCTGAGAAATAAAGTTTACTTTTATTCATTTCACTTCTCATTATGAAAAATTAAAACAATATGAAATATATATTTGATTTTTTTAGCAAACAGGGATACAGATTAATTAATACTCAATCTCGAATGTTTTGAATTTTTGTTTGAAAATTTTATTTATTTTTAGGTTTGTAATAATTTATCATATATTCTTTTTCTTATGCCGTGGAATTACATAGTTGCTCTTGTACTACTCTACTCCTTCAATTTATCCTGTAGGAAGATTGGGAAAAAAAAACCACAACTAGTTTTGTATTGTATATAAATTACATTAAAGTGATATGGCGTGTTAACATTCATTAATTTTTAATCTAAAAGTTGCATAATATTCGTTAAGGCTTTTTTAATGATTTTAAAAAATTATGGTGTGTGAAATATTTATATTAACATAGTATCACTGTTTAAAATGTTGTTTATATCTGCAATTGATTTAATACCATAAAAAAAATTTCTTAATTTGACATTGATATAATAAAGTAATCTTTAAGGAATTTATCATATTGCTTCTTAGAGTTTGTCGATTTATTAATTAATACGAACCGAAAGACACTTATTTCCAATTTTGAAACTATGTTGTTTGCTATATTATGAGTAAAATTATATTTAGCATCTGTTGGTTTAGAGATAAACCATGTTTGGTTAGTGTATTGTATTTAGAATTCGTTATAAAGAAAACTTTTATTGATGTGTTAATATACTGGAGAATATTATAATGAATTGTTCATGTTTACTTTACAGGGCTGCAAATTCCCCCTATTTAAACTATTATATTTATTTTATTGCCATTGGATTGAAAAATGTGAAAGTTTCATCAACAATGGAAATTGAAGTCATTGAACCTCAGGTGAGACATATAAACATTTTTAATGGTACATTATTTTCTTCTAAGGTATCTTCATTTGTTTTACTATGATAGTGATTGAATGAATAAAGGGACAATGTTTGTGTGTATGATATTAACATAACTAGTTACTTGAAAACTGGGACTTATGCTTCAGCACTTAATAGTTAAGTAACTAAAGTATTTACTTAAACAGGTTATATTGTAGCCTTATAAATTGAAGGAAGTTAAGGAGGAAATGTGAGGAATAATTGATTTTTTCACCTTTAAAAAAATACCGTTAAATTTTACAGATTGCCTATTTAATATGCATACTCTACATTTTTACTTACTTAAATATATTTAGGTATACTCTTATTTTCTCATCTAAAATGTAATAGACAAATTATTTAAAGTTACTAATGGAAATGCATGCAAGTTGTATACAAATATATGATTTGATTATGCAATGACATTTTGGTACAATGAATTACCATTAATGTGGAATTTTATTCAACAAGAACAAAAATTATAGTTTATATTTTGAAAAATAACCTGAACTGATTAATATTATAGGGGTGGATCTTAAATTAGCGTACTTCTTGGCGTTCGGGAAAAATTCAAAAAGGCGATAAATTGCCAATTTGGTAACCCATCCAAAAAAGTCGTAAAAATCTTGTTTTAGTGGTAACCCTACTATGAAAGGGGATCTCGTTTCTATTCTGAGGATTGATTTATTCTATTTCTATGTATTTTAATTTTATTTCTTATTTATATTATACTATATATATTTGAATTTTAATTCTTATTTATATTATACTATATATATTTGAATTTTAATTCTTATTTATATTATATTATACTATATATATTTGAATTTTAATTCTTATTTATATTATATTTTACTATACATATTTAAATTTTAATTCTCAATTATATAATATTATACTATTTATAATATACTATTATACTATTTATAATATACTATTATACTATTATTAATATTATACTATTTATATTTAATTTAATTCTTATTAATTTTTATTTT
>BMAW01074544.1:185136-357795 GCA_019974015.1 Nephila pilipes | reverse complement strand
ATATTATACTATTTATATTTAATTTAATTCTTATTAATTTTTATTTTATTATTAATTATTATTTTTATTATATTATACTATTTATATTTGAGTTATTCTAATTCTATATTATCTATATATTATATTTCTGATTAATATTATATTATTTATTAGTTATACTTCTTAATTATATTTTTTAATTTATTTAGTTATTACTTAATTATTTTACTTTTTAATTTATTATTTATTACTAATTTAATTAATGCTGAAGAAAGCATTGTGAATGATGATACGTTGTCTTTTGGTCATAATTTCACCGTATTTTCTTACCTTTTTTCAACATTTCGTAGTTATGTTATAACACATCAATCAATAACTCCCGAGACTAACCCAGAGATGGCGCTCGTAGTAAACCAGTAACCAGGTCTTTCTAGAGTACTAACCTTTGCTTGAAACGTGTCAAAATTTTAAGTCGATTGGACTGAAACAGCTGAGTTATCGAGGTTGGAGTAAAGTCGTTTTGTAGTTTGTTTAAAAAATGGAAAAAACAGAGTTTCGTGTTCTGATAAAACATTGTTTTTTAATGGGTAAAAACACCGTGCAAGCGAAACAATGGATTGAAAAATGTTACCCGGACTCTTGTCCATCAAAAGCAACGATTTGTCGGTGGTTTGCCGAGTTTAAACGTGGTCGTACCGACACAGATGACGCGGAACGCTCGGGTAGACCTGTGGAAGCCGTTACACCGGAAAATGTGAGTGAAGTGACAAAAATTATAATGAAAGATCGTAAAGTGAAGCTCCGTGAGATTGCTGAGATGACACAGATATCATATGGAAGTGTATTTACTGAAAAAGGTTTTTTGAAGTGAAGTGAAAAAGGTTTTTTCCAAGTGGGTGCCGCGATTGCTTTCGATGGAACAAAAACAGCAACGAGTCGATGATCCAGAAAGCTGTTTATCGCTATTTACTCGCAACAAAAAAGATTTCTTGCGGGGGAAAAAAAAAAGATTTGGAAAAGCGTTGGAACGATTGTATCACCCTAAAAGGTGATTAACAAAAGGTGTTATGTTGATGAATAAAAAAAAAATTTTGCAAAAAAAATGTTTTCAATGTTAGTCTCGGGACGTATTGATCCATGTGTTATATAAGTATATTTATTGCAAAAAATCTTATATTTATTTTATACAATCTTAAGTATATTTATCTAAGTTTTATTGTTTTAAGTAAAATTAAGATCTACCCTATTTCTTATATTAATGTTTGCTACAAAACACTGATTTAATACGTTTTTTGTCTATCGGATAAAATTTTGCCATTTCTTTAACATTTCTACTGATTCGGCTCAAGTGTTTCTATATTTCACAGTTAACATGTTTTTTGTCCAATGGTCAAAACGCGTTCTCGATTATGACTTTGAGAATTCTGCATTTGGCGCCACTTTGGCGCAATTTTAAAAACGCGCCAAGAAGTACGCTAAATTAGGAATTTACCTTTAATAGTTTATTGTAAATGTTTAAAATAATGAAATTATCTAAATGTACTATATTAGGAGAGTAAAATTGATCTATAATTATAGGAAATTCCTCATATGTATTTAGTTTTCAATTATTGAAGAAAAAAGTAGTTAACTGAGTGAAGTGATTTGTTTAATGAATTAAATAGTTTTGATCCACCATGAAAATTCACCTATGAGTTATTTTTATTGTTATTATGTCTGTGAAAATACATTGTTGCCTCAACTTTTGGTGTAATTTTGAAAATCACCAAATTAAAAAGTTTTTATGGAGTTACATAAACTCCATAGTGTACTAAATGATGATGAAGGGATAATACCTTTGATACTCTATATCACATGAAACTAAACAATCAGAGCTAAATGAAAGAATATGAAGCAAATTTTAAGAACTTAGTTAGGATAAATCTGTATTATTTAACTCTTAGTTCTTTATGAAGGCATGGATAAATATTTTAAAAATTTTACCAAATTTTCCTTTCAAAATTTTTGCTTCAACTGTATTTTTTTCCCTTCAAAAAGCAATATTTTATCAACACGCGAAATTCCTTTTTATCCATTTTTTTTCACAGTAACAAAAGTTGCTTCACTCAAAATGCTATAATTCACAAACTAATGATCCGACAGCTGCCAAATTTATACATGCATCTTTTGAGGGTTAGGGCTTACTAAAAACATATGGATTTAATTCTAGTATCGCCTTCTATGTGTCAGGCCGGGGACCTTTCAATTGACCTGTTATGTTTATTTGATAAGTCAACTAGCTAGCAATTTTTAATTACATGTGAGCTGACATGTCTGCAATTCCTGTAAATAAACAAAGGAATAATAAAACATTAGATTTTATTTCTCACCAATGGTTCAACAATTCAAACTTTTGGCACCAAAATGCTAAAATTAGATCTTGGACTTTTCTGCCATAATTGTTTGGTTTTTCACAACAGCAAATGTTTTAAAAATTATTATAGGAACAGATTTTATGAAAAAAATTTGAATTATTAATTGATTTAAAAAGAAAATGCCTTAATTTGGTAAAATAGTTACATTCACAAATTTTACTCTCACTTTTAGTTTCTTCAATAAATAATTATTCATTAACTGACCTTTTAAATGAATTCAAGGAAATAACACTGTAAAGTTCACTTATTAAGGAGCCCAAACATTTAGTTACACATCATTTAATTACAAAAGGTCCTTCTGTCTATATCCTAATAAGCTCAAGATAGCAAGAACTGAATATGAATACATGTTTGAGCAAAGAATTTACAGACCTTCTGATTGTCTTCAGGCAAGTTTGTTGCATTGAATGCTGAAGAAAATAAGCGGTTGAAAATTTTGTGGGGAAATCACTTTGAATGCTGTTACACAACCAGATATATGTTATGAGGATTGTTCAATAAGTCCATAGAAAAAGATAGAAAACAAATTATTTTAGGTAGATTTTATTTTTCAACATAATCACCCTTTAGCTCAATAAACTTTTCCAAGTGTCTCTCCAACTTTTTATAGTCATTCTAAAAAGTAAGATTTCAGAAGGTCCTCAAAATTGACATCTGTTTGGATGATTACCTTTTTGTTCGATGTGAACTGTTGTCCACTGAGCCATTTTCTTTAAGTTTGGAAATAAAAAATGTCACTGGAGGACAAATCGACTAAATATGGATTTGGTTCTAGTGACTTTGGTTCCATGATTTTAATAATATTTCAAACTTTAATTACATGATTTGTGTACACATGTACATTGTTGTGATGGAAGAGGATCTTTTTCTTTTTCAAATGAGGATGTTTTTTTTTTTCTTGACTTACATGCATAACTAATGAAATAATAATGCATATTACTCTTCAGTTATTGTTTTTCCTTTTCTTAGTAATTGGTGTAGATTATTCTGCATGCATCTAAACAAAATGTGGCCATTATCTTGGCTGCCAATTTCACCATCTTTGCTTTTTTCAGAGCCATTCCTTTCAAAAACCCACTGTATTGACTGTTCTTGTGTGTCTGGAGTGTAGTAGTGTATCCATGTTTTATCCACAGTTATGTATCGATTCAGAAACTTGCAGGGAGAGAAAAAATGCCAAAAATGTCTCTTAATCATCCACATGATTGCTTTTATTTTTCGCTGGAGCAAACGCAGCATCTATCTTGCTGAGATTTTTTTTATATTCAGTTTTTTCCACAAAATTGAAAACACTTTCCCGTGCAATATGCCTGGGGTCTCAACTATTTTGCAATCTTTGATTCATCGATCACTCTAAACTATATCAATTGTTCTAGGAGTAATCACTTCCCCTGGACATCCTGAACATGTTCCTCTTTTATGGATGTACGGCCATGTTTAAACTCCTTATCCAATTGTAAACAGTTGCAAACACAGGAGCAGTTAAGCTGTGAACTTCATCCAACTCAGCTTTGACCTTTTTTAGTTTTAAATATAAGTATTTAATCACCACTCAAAATTCCCTTTTTTCTATTTTTCTAAATAAATACAAATTTCTTCCTTCAATTGACAATAAAAATAAAACCATGTGATGGAAATAACTGAGACTTAGACAGCTATCTTGTGAGTTATTATGCTTATTAAACAAACAATTTTTGATGCAACAAGCATTATCTCTTGGATTTTCTTAGGACTTATTGATCAATCCTCGTATTTTGTATTGATTCAGAAAGAGCCTATCATCAGATATCAGTAAAACCATCTGATGTAGATAAAACTGCCATCTGTACACCTTTTTTGGTAATACAAATTCACCTGAATGACTTTTGGATCGCAAAATGTAACCCAAACTTTTTCAAAGATTTTTTTTCTACCTGTACTTTGGGACTTAAATTCTTGCTTCAATTATCTTGCCAGAAGTGTCCGCCAGCTACGAGGCAAAACAAGGAGGGATATGTCATTTGGGGTTCAGGACCTGTACAAGTGCTTATCCCTTTATTTTTCCATACTTTCATCCCTTTTTTTTTCGAATTGTGTAATTGCTGTCTGTGTGTAACTTATCGTTCATAATAAAATGTCATTACTCTAATGGACAACTTTACTGAACACTTTGCTTTCTCCATAATTTGTAATATAAACTTGAAGCTCAATGGCTTCCACATTAGTACAAATTGTTAATTATGGTATGAATTGTTATGTAAACTGTTACATTTGTGGATTAAGTTCTCCTATCTTTCTTGTATATTTTGCAAAAAATTATTAAAGTTTAGGACCTACCTTCTACTGAAGAGGAGGCAAAGAATCTTTAACATAATTACTGGATGATTTCTAGGGAACATGGGGTATTTCCAGAGTTACAGGATTATTCTGTAAAAGAAAGAGTGTGTTACTGGGCACAATTTGACCTTATTTAAAAACAGTTAGGCAATAGAGATGTAACATGAAAGATTAGACATGCAAATATCAATTGGAGGAAGAACATGACAGAAGGATCTGGAATTATTTTGTTCTAAGGTTTATTTACAGCTGATTCAAACTGTCATAAATTGAAATGGGGAGATATCATTTGTATTTAGCCGATAAAACAGTAATTGATTAGAGCAATTGAGAGAAATATGTGTACATAATATATTATCTGAAAAAAGAAAAAAAAATTCAGGATTTGACAGATATGTGGAAATTATGAAAGTCCTTTTTTTTGCTTTGTTTTAAATAAAAACAAAGATGGTACTTTGCTGTCAAAACAATGGATCTCTGGTAGAATTAGAAGTGAAATCAACGAATGCCTTGTTATATGAGCTTCTAATAGAATGATACTATAGTACCTCCACAGAACTTGGTAAGACTTTGTTGTTTAGCTAAACGGTAGTGCAAAAAACATTGTGGAACTACATGACTGTACATGCAAATTCATGAACATTATGCTTACTCGAATTTATCTGGCATTGTCTTCGTAAAGAAGACTCTTTCATCACGATTTTTTAATACCATTAGGGGGGTTTGGCAGCATGAACAATGTTGTTAGGTATTTTGTTTATTTTGAACTTAACTGTTTTTTTTTTCTTGTTGAAATAATAGATTTTAAGTAAAGATATGTAATTTAAATTTAGTTATTTATCTAAAGAAACTGTGATACAAATTCTTCAAAATCATCACCAATTTATTGGTTGACGGGCTGTTAGTTTTATTTGAAACTGACTTTTTCTATAAAATTGTATTAGTATATTTTATGGTTTTAATGGATATAGATTTAAATATGTAATAAATATATATTTATGATTGTGGGAACTAACTATCCAGTTAAAAAGAAAATGTTCATAGTTTATAAAAAATAAATTTGAGCTTTTTTTCATTTATGTTTTAAAAATACTTTTCATATTCAATTAATTGTTATGTATTCAATTTAATTTCATGGCTTTCTTATAAATATTTATGAATATAGAAAGTTAATAGTTTTTATATATTTTGTGATCTTATTTTTTAAAAAAGTTCAATTTAAAATTGCATTTCTTTCATTCATTAATTATTAAACAGCATACTTACAAATCACTCGTGTATTTTTCGTATAGCGTGCTCCTCTTAGCTTCCCAGTTGAATTAGATGGAGCTCCTGTGGAAGTTGCTGAAGTTGTTCAAGCAATAAAAAAGGTAATTTTTATTTGAGAATTTTATTTTGTATTTCATTTTATCATGACTAATACTTTAAGAAAAATTTAAGTATAAAATATTTTCAAGAAAATATATAACTCTTAAATTTAAGCAAATGTAAAGCCTTTGATAAAAGCTTTTAGAGAAATGCTCAGTATTTGACCTATCTGCATTTTTATTCCATTGTTTTATTTTAAGTAGTCTTATTCCATTTAGACTTTAAATAGACTAGAGATAGCAAAAATTATTGCAATTATTATAAGGAAATAAAAACCAAGTTAGCAACATTTAGCACCAAGAAATATCCCTAGTCAAATATTAGGGCTGTAATGTATAATTACCACAAATTTATATTTCATGTTGATGATTTATAATGTTAAAATGAAAAATTTAAAATTTTTTATTATTTTAAACAATTCAATCAGATGAAAATATTAGGTGATTTCAAATTTTAAAACATGTGAATTATGTGTTTTATTTATATGGATTTATAAATAAGTCCAGTAAAACCTTCTCGAGGGAGATTAATTGAAACTAGCGCTAATCCTGGCTATTGAACATGTGGGTTAAATGGAGAAAAGGAAAAAAAATTAATAAAATAAAACCCACTTGCTGAAAATCATCTTTGTATTGAACGAATTAAATGTGAATATTATAAAAGATAAAGGTATCTTCTTTATGAAAAGTACTCTTAAGATTGTTATATTGCATTTTCTATCTAGACAATATAGCACCTTATGCCATTTGTCATTGGTGGTAAGAGATGTAACTAAGGTTTTTCTAACTTAGCCTAGAATATTTGTAATTTCCCCCCCCCCCCCCCCCTCATACACACCTCTTTTTTCATACTTTCATAGCTATTAGAATATTTCAGGAAAGAAAATTTTTCAAAATACATGAAATAAAATATTATTATGGAAAGTTGAACATCACTTATTTAATTAAAAAAAAAACTTAGTGCAGTTTGATACCGGTGAACAAAATTTATGTTCATGTTAATAATTTTAAGGGAACTAATAGATTAACTTACTTCATTAACATAGTTAATCAATTTCTAATTTTTTTTTAATCTTCAGGAATCTTGATAATTTTTACTATTTATAAAATTAGGTAGAGAATGTTTTAAAGGAGACACAAAATCAAATATTTTAATTTTATTCAAACATAATCTAAAAAGCTGTGTATAGATTAATTCCCTTATTCTTTCTTCAAGTGGGGAATGCTCTGCCATTAGAAGCCTTTGGCTGAGATTGGAAACAGTTTTGTGAACACTGTCCATGATTTAACTGTCAGGGTAACAGGGGCAATCCTTCATTGCTATATTCATGGTTGATGATAGATTGGGTGACTTTCTCATGAAGATGACATATAAAAGATGATGGGTATTCCAATATTTTGCACCAAAACTTTGCCTGCATGTTCTTTGTTAAAGTATGTGATCACTTTGTCTTGCAACAAAACCACACCAGAGGATAACAGACCAGACCATGTGGTCTTGATTGCAGTGCACAAATGGGGCAGAGTATTGCAATAAGAACAACATTGATCTTTGACCATGGTCTAGGAACTTGAAGAGAAATGGTTTTTCCCAATAAAAGACTTATTCATGATGGCTTTGATACTACTCTGCACTGTCGTGGACTTCTATGTTTTTGACTTTTACTTACCAGGTAAAATTAAAGGCATGAAGATTCATTACTTGTGGCAACCTGTACATTGAATGAGAAGATGCTATAAAAAGACAAGGATCCTCTTCTGATTGTCTTTGGGCATCTACTTTCCTGTTGTGGAATTTCTGGATAATGATGTGGCACGAGCAGAACCAAAATTCTTTCCCATCTCTTTTAAGATATCCCTTATGTTGTATCATCATTTTGAGTTGATTATCAGGTCAACTTCTTTCATCAAAGCATCCATTATGATGAGACTATAATGTAGCTTATCATCCTTCATGGATTTTCTCTATTGTGAAGAAGCTTCTCCCTGTCTTGCAGATGTTCTTTGTATATTGCTTTCATTCACTGATGTACTTCATGAACTCCAACTTCTGTCTCTAAAAAATTAATAACACCATGTTGTTGTTCTTTACTTGCAAATAAGCTTCAGATGCTGATGAAAAACCAACTAATTTCTTTGGATGGTACTGTTGGCTTGTATCGCAAATATCTTGAGCAAGTCCATTTCAAAATAGATGTTTCCTTTCTAACTTCCTGACACACCTCTTAACAAACTTGTTACCTTATTCGTGCAAAAATAAACAAAATTAAACTTCTGTTCCATTTTATTTGATTATCCCCTTATATAGTAGAAGGAAAATATATAGATGTAATTCATAAGGCATTGGGAAGTTTAGTAACTATTACTAGTATTACAAAAACTAAAGGCATCTGATAAGGGAAATTTTGTACTAAAAGGTTTTTAGCTTTTAATCTGTTAATATACAAATTCTTATCAAAATAGAAAAATAATAAAATAATTCATTTCACCATTGATTTGGTGGCCGCAGTAACCTAGTGTTTAGGGCATCAGACTCGCAGTGTGCGATTTTCTTTGATTTGTGGGTTCGAATCTCGATGCTTATAAAGACCTGCCTTGTAGCTATGGCTGATGCATGTTAAATCTGTTGGGGACCATAGTCCTCTTCTTGGAGTGTTGTGGAAATAGGAGAGGGGGGCCATCTCGGGTGTTGTCCTCTTCATTTGACTGAGGCTCAAAATTACAAGGTACATCACCAATAGCCCTCATGTTGCTTCTAGTATGATGTTAATAAAACCAAATCAGATCTGCTTTTAATTGAATCTAAGTTTATAGTTAAAAGTATTCTGATTCAGTGATCATTGATAAATTAAATATAGTGAGAATTGAGCCTGATGTAAATTATTTTAATGATTCCGCATTTTGAACTCTCACACAGTATTTAAATGGCTATAGTCGGCTTTTTTTAAAAACTTTTTTGTTGAAAAACATTAAGTAGCTTACAAGAGGATTATAATAAAGTAACATATTTTTTTAATTAAAATTTCTGTGACAGTAGTATGAAATGTATAGTTATTTTATTACTTAAAATTTTTTAATAAAAATATTGTTTTTCTTCATTTTTCAACTTGGTGAATGAAATCTATTCATTCTCCCATTTTTAAAAATTCTGTAGTTCTGAATATTATATAAATTCTTTCAAAAAGGATTTATTTATTATTAATGCTTTTTTTTGGAAAAATTTCTTATTTGATAAACCTTTTTAAGACTTATTCTTTTATATGTATTTCACATGCATTTTTGTAAGAAATTAATGAATTTCAATACGCATCATTCATTTTAGTAATAATATTATTACGAGGATAGTTCAATAAGTCCTTAGAAAATAGATCTTCAAAATAGGTATCTGTTTGTGCAATGACCTCTTGCTTCAACATGAATTATTGTGCGCCAAGCCATTTTTTTTATATTTGGAAATAAAAAAAAGTCACTGTGGGCCAAATCTAGGGAATTCGGGGGATGTTGTAATAATTCAAACTATAAATTCCATGATTTTAGGCATTGAAGCTGCATAGTGTACACCTGTGCATTGTCTTGATGGAAGAGGATCTTTTTCTTTTTTTAATGAGGATATTTCTTCTTGATTTCTTCACTCAACCAGTGGAATAATGATGCATAATAGCCTTTGGTTATTGGTTTCCCTTTTTCTAAGTAAACAGTGTAGATGATTCCATGTGCATTCCAAAAAACCATAGCCATCACCTTTTGCTACCAATTTCACTGTCTTTGCTTTCTTCAGAGTCTGTTCACCTTCAAAATTCCACTGTATTGACTGTTTCTTTATCTCTGGAGTGTAGTTGTGTATTTATGCTTCATCTAGAGTAATGTATGGATGCAGAAACTCATCAGGATTGTGATGAAAAAGTGCCAAAAAAGCTTCAGAATCATCCACATTTCTACTGATAGCAAACATGGTATGAAATTTTCTACCAATAGCAAACTTGGTATCCATCTTGCCAAGATTTTTCATACCCAATTTTGTGTGCAAAATTGAAAACTTATCCTTGCAATATGCCAATGGCCTCTACTATTTTGTGCACTTTGATTTGTCAATCACTCAAAGCCATATCGTGGATTTTGTTAATTGTTCCCAAAGTAGTCACTTCCCATGGATGTCCCGAATGATGTTCATTATTTGTGGATGTATAACCATGTTTAAACTCATTATCCAATTGTAAATAGTTACATACACAGGAAGTTATGTCATGAACTTCATTCAATTCAGCTTTGATCTCTTTCAGTTTTAAATTTAATTGTTAATCACTGCTTAAAACTCCTTTTTCCCTATTTTTCTAAATAAACACAAATTTCTTCCTTCAATTGACTATGAAAATGGTGAGAGAAAGAACTGAGACTTAGACAGCTGTCTTCTAGTGAGTCATTATGCTTACTGAAAACAAACAATTTTCAACGCATTGAGTTCCATTGGATTTTCTCAGACTTATTGAATGACCATTGTATTTAAATATATTTTTTTCTTCTTTTCTTATTGTATATTCTTTTCTTTTATTGCTTTCTGTACCTTAATTATTTGTTGAATTGTTAAGTATTTTTGCTTATAAATTAGTAGGTATAAAATATGCTGCTGGTAATTATTAAAATTAAATCAAATTTTTATTAACCTCATGTGTGTATTTTCTTATCATGAAAACTCAAATTTCATCTGGATATTTTCTTTAATTTGATGTGAACATTTTCAGGTTGCGGAGCGAGTGCTGTATCATTGGGATGAATTTCCCATTGTTCTGCCTCCTCCGCTCACTGTTATCACTACAGAAAGTGATGGAAATAAAAAGGTAAGTGACAGTTTTTTAAACAAGAAGCCTTTATTTATTCATTATGATTTTTACATAAGTTCGTTTTTTAATAAATGAGAAATATTTCTTAAAAGTATTCTAGTTATAAATTAAATATATTAATGGGGAATTTTATACATTTTTTTTTATCATTTTCAGCATAAAATTAAGTAATAATCACCATAGCCAGAAAGGAAGTTTTTTTAATCTTTTTTCTATTACAAATGTTTTTATTTTAATTTTTGTTTTTGTATAGAAATGAGTGAGAAATTTACCTGAATTCAATATAGATCAAATATATTCTTTTACTAATTCTCCGTATTAAGATTCCAAAGCACATAGGCTGGACTTTTAATTATCTTCACTGGTATAATTATTGTTGATATTTATTTTTTGTTTACTTTTTATCTTTATTCTTAATTATAAAAAAGGAAGGCTTTATTTACTATTTTCCAGAAAATAGCCATCTTTTTTTTTTATTTTTATATAGAATAATGATTGTAAATATGGGCTGGAAAGTGGTGGATTTTTAACCAGCTAACCATTACTAAATTATAAG
Organism: Nephila pilipes; assembly: GCA_019974015.1. NCBI lineage: Eukaryota > Metazoa > Arthropoda > Arachnida > Araneae > Nephilidae > Nephila > Nephila pilipes. The sequence goes on along the minus strand of BMAW01074544.1, from coordinate 346,325 downwards.
CTTTAGAAACTAAGTTTCAGAGCAGTAGTATTATTTAATTATATGTTACAATGTCATAACATAAGAAGTAGCAAAATATGTAAAACACATTCCATGCATCTCCTAGTTCTTCAAACAATTGTCTTAATGCAATTGATTCATTATAATAAAAATAGTAAGAAATGATGATATAGGAGTAAAATATAAGTTTCACAAATATAATTATGTTCAGTTGTGTAAGAGGAAGAAATTTAAACATATTTTCTCCGATTGGAACTGAAAAGTGTATTTTTCTTTTAAAGTTTTGTAAATAAATGTTAAGAGAATAAATAATACAATTTTACTGGACAGTACTATTTTTAGTGGCTAGCTTGTGTAAATTTTTGCTCTGAGAACACTTTTGCCCTCAGGGGCTTACCTACTGTAGGTGAGTACAAGCTTCATGCCCATGGGGTTTATTGTCTTTGATAAACACGAGTGATGCGCATTTGGGATACCCTAGTGATCCTTCTCTATTTTTGACCCTCCTACTTGTCAAATTGGCATCTGTTCTCTCTTCTTCCTCTCGGGCTCGGGAAGCCACGTCCCTGAGGAACATAAGTGAAAAATTTGAAAAGAAAGAAAAGACCTCCTCATTGTTTTGTTCTGATTTTATTTGCAGATTTCTAATGTAGTTCTTTTTATTTCTGTTTGAGGTTGATTTTGTGGTTATTTTGTGTTTGGTATTCTTCTGTTCTTTGTTTTCTGTATTTACTTCTATTTTTATTTAGTTAGTGATTTAAAAATAATAATTTTCTTTTGTACCATCAATGTCAAATCAAGTTCTTTTTTACTTGACCCACATGTTTGCCGCGTGCGACAACCCATGCCAGGGAAAGTGGAGTCTGGGGATCTTGTTGCAGTTCCCTTTGGCTCATGCTTCTCCGTAGATGCATGGCAGGAGTGAGCCCACTCCTGTCAATTAGCTGATGATCACTTCTGAGGGTTCTTCTCGAACCCCAACAATGTTGCTATAGGGTTAGTATTGCAGTTAGGGGTGCCTTTTGTTAATCGACGGATCCACACCTGGAAGCTGTAATACTATACTTCAGTGCCACCTCAGGGGTAAGTGCCATACTTGGCAATTTCTAGACGACTGCAGGCTGCCTCCCTGTCTTGGACTCCTAAGTAGGTGGAGGCACACTTAAGTGAAGCCAAAAACTTCTCATGGATCCAAAACTGTTGTGCCTCAACAGAGGCCTAATTTCATCAACCTCTTCTCCATAGTGGAGCAACAAAAGTGCAACATTAATATCGCAAGATTTTTCATTATTCAGAAAAAAGACTCTTTTTCGAATGTTCTCCATTTTTGGTCAAGAAAGCTATAATGGTCAGTGCAGGGGTTGTGAAGACGATTTTGTGGTTTTATTCCTTGAGGTGTCGTCTGCTAAACAAGCTTCTGCCTAAATAAGTCTACACCAATTAACTCATTTTGATGTGACCATCGCACTTCACTGCAGTCTTGATTTTTCATTGGGTGCAATCTCAGTGGCAGATTTTTTAAACTTGTCTAACAAAGAGATTTTTGGAAACATGCAAGAACAATAGATCTGTGATGTTCTGTGAATTACAATTCATTGGAATGGAAAAGTCCTTCTTACCAAGCACCTCATCCTGACATTTTTGGTACCTTCAATGTACCATTAGACCATATATTTCAAATCTACTGTGCTGCTTTCAGTGTCAGTGTTATGGACACTTGAAAACAAACTGTTGAGGTCAAGCTGTACACAGGCTGGAGACGACAGTGCAGACTGCATGTTGAAGGAGCGACGTGTCAACTGTATTAGAGACCATATTTCTTCTATTCTCGATCATGTCTAACATGGAATTTGGAAAAAAATTCACAGTAGTAAAGGTTAAGAATAATATCTCTTATTCAGAGGCTAGCCATATTGTGTCAGAACGTACCCTTACCCTTAGAGTTTCATATGCTTCAAATATAAAAACTTTTCAATCATGGCCCCCCCCCCCACAAACTGACACTGACCTATATCAACCCTGTCCCGCTTCACTGCATTTATAAAAACACTAATAAAACAAATGGAAAAGGCCTCATTAAATCTCGGAGCAAAAATGAACATGTCCTGCTCAGAGAGGCCAAGAGTGATGGGTGGAAAAAACCACCCAAACTGAAGAAAACAGATCCAGCATTGGATTTGCATCCATCCGCTGAGGATTATACTATGTTTGTGGAGTCAGGTGAACCAACTTCCTGTGCGATTGGTTAATGGTTTCCTTCATTTCCTGGAACTGCTGCGGTTTATGACCCTGACTAGGGGATCTCAATTCCTTAATATCCTCACACCAATCTACTCATGTTGCTCTTCAGGAAACTTTTCTGAAGAGTAATATGACAACCTGAGTGCATGACTATCACTGTGTATGACGGGATGTTGATGCCGCAACATCTTCTACAGGTGTATGCATCCTGGCATCCCAAAACTGTCCAGACAATGTTGTTAAACTGACCACATAATTTCAGGTTGTGGCCGTGTAAATTCATACCCGCACATTAATCATAGTCTGCTGTATTTACCTGCCACTTAACGATGATGTGTCGCACTTTGGATTTGAACCAATTATTCAACCAATTACTAGCTCCATTCCACCTGCTAAGTGACTTTAATTGACACAGCCCTCATGGGGATATGATGGTACTAATTTTCATGGTCGGCAGATCGAGCAATTGATCTTGGATCATAGTCCTCTATCTGTGGAATACTGATGAGAAAACATATTTCCATGCTCCCAATAGGACATTTCATTCCCTTGATCTAGTCATTTGCTCACCAACACTGCTACCGTTCCTGAATTTAGAGGTTTTTAATGATTTACATAATATCGATCATTTCCCTCTCCTAGTCTCCCAGGTTCATGGTAATGGGATTTGGTTATGTCCTTCCACTTACCACTTCAACCGAGAAAATTGGAATTTATTCACGCAGTTAGCTGTCATAGCCAGCATAATGGTTCAAAATCAAGATATAAATAACTCTGTCTGAAATGTCACTTCCTCTATCATGAATGCTGCTGGTGCAGTGATTCTACTACGGATGTATTGTTAATGGCTATGCTTGCAAAATTACCTTATGGAAACTTGACCCTGTCCACCATAATGCTCTGATAATCTGCTGTGGAGTGTTTCGAATGTCACCGGTGCAGAGTCTGTATGTGCACTGTAACCAGTTTTGCAGCGCATGAAACTGTCTTTCCATTATTATTTTAGAATATCATCTCTATGATCAGAATAGGCTTATCAGCAATCTTTTCGGATATTGTATAATGCTTGACCTTCTTTCAACCATCCTTTCTCTGAGAGGGTGAAAGATATCATCGAGGAACTCAGCCTACATGACTTAAGGTTCCAACTGTGACAGTTTTTCAAATTTCCTCCTTGGAATCTGCCAAGGTTTATTTATCTACATAACCCCTTTGTCTCATACAGCAAATGCAACACTTGTCCAATTGTTTTCCAAAGCTTATTTGCTCATCATCACAGTCAATACGCAGATTTCATTCCGATTTACACAGAGAGATCGAAAGGACCTTGATACGTTGGCTGTGGTGTTGTTTCAAATGACATAAGGCACAGTTAACAGCTTGAGGCCTTCTGCAGTATTTATACTGCTGAAGCTGTTGCCATCTAATGTTCCCTCCAATTAGTGGAAAAATCCAGTTCTCATAAGTTTTTGGTTTATACTGACAGCACGAGTGTCCTGGAACCATTGATACATCTGGAGGATCGCAGTCATCCTGTTGGTTGACATTGCCGACATTACATGCAATCTATATAGCAGGGGTTATGTTATAAAATTCTGTTGGATACCTAGTCATGTAGGTATTTTAGGCAATGAACAAGTGGATTTGGTTACATGATCAGCAAAGAATCCTCTGCAGCTCACAGTTTCGCTAGAAGACATAATACTTCACATTTTAAAGCTTATTCATCAGACAGGGCTTGAATCATGTAATCTTCAGTCAAATAACAAACTACACTCGGTGAAGCCTATCATTAGAAAATGGCCGGCTGTTCTAATGCAAAGAGTGGATGTCAGATTGACTCTCCTTCTCATTGGACATACCAAATTCACTCATATTCATCTTTTGTTTAAGGAAAGTGCTCCTGAGTGTCCTTCCTACCATGTCCCATACACCACTCATCACATTTTAATTGACTGTCATTTAATTGTCAATCATACTTTTTTTTTTGTTTAATCTGTTTTAAACCTGTATGACTTTGTGGGGGAGAGACCCCACTTTAATTTACTTGCCTTTTTTTAAATAAAATATGTATTTTACACCATATTTGAAATTTTAACCTTTCACTTTTTTTTTTTATCACCTTGTCTCATATTTTTAAAATAATATTATTTTTAATTGAGGTTAACAAATGTTTGGTGCAGTATGGCCTACTCTGGCTCTTGTACCATAAAACTCCATTGTCAGTCACTGGGAACTTTTTTTTTTTTTGAAACCATTAGGTTTCAGTTATTTAGTTATTAGTGCTAATCCTTTCAAATTGCTGATCTTTTATTGTGGTGAAATGACAAATTCTTTTTATTTTTGAAGAATTAAACTTGTACTTTGTTAAAAAGTAAGGAAAACTTTTTTTTTCAGTTATAACTGTATTTTTGCAGGCCAAACCTCTTGTTGTACGAGATCTTTTTGTGGCACCCTCGTTTGAAGAACTGAATATTGTATCCCTAGATGCAAAAGGTGATCCTCAACCTCTGACGAAAAAACAATTACTGAGCGTGAAAGAGAGTGGGTAAGTGTTATTTATGTTGTGTTAAAACAAGACAAGATTTGCATTTATCAAATGGTATAAAATTAAGAATTAAATTTTTTCTTGACCTTTTCAAATTTAATTTGAATTATTAATTGCATGGGATAAATACTGAATATTTCTGTTATTGATGTATAAAAAAAATTGCTTATATGTATATTTTAAGGCATCAGCTTCAATATTTTGTAATAGGTGAAAAAAATTCAAAATTCCTTGTATAATATTAATTCCTTGATAAAATATGTTAAATAAAATTATATGTATGTGTAAAAACTATTCTGATATATATTATTAGAAATTCCAATTATATATTAATTTGGAGATTATATCCATTTATAGATTTTAATTTGAAATTCAAATAATAATTATCATATTTTGGGATTTGCGACCATTAATATTGTATAACCTCAAAAACTTTATTATTTCCAGTGCATATGGCTACCAGTTTTAAATAATTTTTTTAAAAATAAAGTTAACTAATTTTTATCCATGACTTTTAACACATCAATCAATAACTCCCGAGACTAACCCAGAGATGGCGCTCGTAGTAAACCAGTAACCAGGTCTTTCTAGAGTACGAACCTTTGCTTGAAATGTGTCAAAATTTTAAGTCGATCAGACCAGAAACAGCTGCGTTATCGAGGTTGCAGTAAAGTCGTTTTGTAGTTTGTTTAAAAAATGGAAAAAACCGAGTTTCGTGTTCTAATTAAACATTGTTTTTTAATGGGTAAAAACACTGTGCAAGCGAAACAATGGATTGAAAAATGTTACCCAGACTCTTGTCCATCAAAAGCAACGATTTGTCGGTGGTTTGCCGAGTTTAAACGTGGTCGTACCGACACAGATGACGCGGAACGCTCGGGTAGACCTGTGGAAGCCGTTACACCGGAAAATGTGAGTGAAGTGACAAAAATTATAATGAAAGATCGTAAAGTGAAGCTCCGTGAGATTGCTGAGATGACACAGATATCATATGGAAGTGTATTTACTGAAAAAGGTTTTTTGAAGTGAAGTGAAAAAGGTTTTTTCCAAGTGGGTGCCACGATTGCTTTCGATGGAAAAAAAACAGCAACGAGTCGATGATTCAGAAAGCTGTTTATCGCTATTTACTCGCAACAAAAAAGATTTCTTGCGAAAAAAAAAAAAAAAAAGATTTGGATAAGCGTTGGTACGACTCCCTCACCCTATAAGGTGATTAACAAAAGGTGTTATGTTGATGAATAAAAAAAAAATTGCAAAAAAAATGTTGTTTTCAATGTTAGACTCGGGAGTTATTGATTGATGTGTTACAAGCATACATAGAATTAAGGAAATGTAATCATGTATCATATTCATATGCTTAGTGTTAGAAGGGGGGAAATAACACTATGTGTTTGTTCAGAAAAAAGGCAGGAATTCTTAGTAATATAACTAAAAATACTTTTAAACCTTTTCTACCTTTGAATTAATCCTGTAAATTTCAATCTTGCTTTTAAAACTCTTTAGAATAAGGAATCAATTTGCATTACTCTCTCTTTCTATATCTTATTATTTAAAAAATATCTTTACTTACTCAAATTTTATTTGATATGTGACTGAACAAATTGAATGTCATGTATTTATGTATAAGAAATTATCAAGAATTTTATTTAAATTATGTGAATCTGTTTTTCTGTAGAACCTTTGAAGTTGAGAGCATGAATTTTCCTGGACAAGTTCACAAATGGCGTTTGAGTCAATTGTTACAGAAAGGAGTGCACAATATTCATGATACTCTTCTGCAGGTAATCTTTTTTTTCTGTCCAAGGAACTAGTGGATTTACTCATTCCTAAAATACAAAATAATTATGTAAAAATGTGTTTCTACAAGATAATTATTTCCTCAATTATAACAATGTGAAATATTGTAATTATTAAATAGCTTAATTATGAGAAATTGCTTTTTTAAGGAATGGATATTCGTTTTAAGTACTTTGTCTTTCTGTTGCATCTGTATGTATCTAAGTGTTGCAACTAAACATTTTCGTAAATATAAGCATATAATATTGCATTGATATCTATTTTTATCATTGTCCCTTGAATTTTTTTTTAACATAAGGAATTGTGTAATTATTTTGAGTTAATAGTACACCAAGATACTGTTTCAATTTTGTAAAGAAAGTAAGTGGCATACCAGTTTTTCACATGGGGGAAATGAAAAATATAAAAATTTTGATGGAAAGGTAAAAAAAAAAAAAAAAAAATGAGGACCAATTTTTAAATAATATTTTAAGTGAATTGCAAATTAGCCTCCAAGGAGTCAAGGGTTTAGTACATGCAGACAGTGAAAGTTATAAATTGAAAATTAATGTTGGAAAGCCCCCAGTTCATTAATTAAAGAAAAATTTTAAAAGCTTTTATGATTAATTTTTTAAAAAGAAAAGAATTTTATAAAATAATGATTATTAAATTTTTTTAATGGAGCTATAACTAATGCTGAAATGTTATATTAAGTATAACAGAAATTAAATTTCTATAACAACAGTTCAATAACATAATTAATTTCTTCATACAGAGGAATTTAAAAATATGACACTCCAGTTACCTAGCATAAAATAATAATATTCGAACAAAAAATACTTAATTAAAATATATTAATAATCAAAACTTTTGAAAAATATTTTTGGTACAAATTTTTTAATGAGGGACAAACAAATGAATAAATGTAATGACTTTCAAAAGAATTTATGTAAGGAATATTAAATAATTATAAACACACATAGACCATGACGTAATACTTGTCAGTGCTATGCTTAGCAGGGGGGAAATCTTAAGAATGAAGAAAAGGGGGAGACAAAAAATGTGCTCATTGGTATCGCTGTTAAAAATTCGTTCAAAATCAGGAGCTACGTATTCATTCCATTTACTGTATGACTACTGTTTCATTTGAATTGATAAATATCTGGAGATGAATGATTTAAAATGTTTTTAAAAAATCCAAAATTGACACTTTTTGTTCAATTTTCAAAAATTTGCAAAAAATCATCTAATTTATACACCTGTTGGTGCAGGAATTGTAATTTTTCAACATTTTATTCAAGATATAGCCAGTCAAATTTACAAAAATATTTCTTCAGCATGATTAATTAAGAAAGATCTTTAAAAAAATTGGAGAAATTTTTTTAAAAATTAATTAAAAAATTGATTCAAAAAGAAAAGTTTTAAGTATATGAATATTGCTACTATCTATTGATCATGTTAAAGTAGATTTTAAAAAAATCAAGAAGATGAAAAAATTGTAAATAACTTTTCACGGATATATACTTACTGCATCTTACACACATCGGCAAATTTCCCTAAAAATTTTTTGGGGTGCATTCAATAGCATGGACTTGTATGATGCACAAACAAATGAACAAACATTCAAATGTATATATAAAATACATAATAAATATGATACTTTTCATAAAAAAATAACATTATATACTCATTTGAAAACAGTTCTGTTAAACAGGGAGAAAAACTTGTATTATTTAAAAATTGAAAGAACTTTTTGAAATTTAAGTTTTGGGTATTGTTTATGATAATATATATTGTACATACACTTGATTTGTTTCATGTGCTTGTAATGCAATTTGATTATTAATGTACTAATACTTCTGTATTTTTTATTCAAAAATTATTTGTGACCTTAAATTTTTTTATAAAATCAAAAATTACTTAGATGTGTTTTTTTTTAACTTTATGGTATATTAATTTTTTTTACTCAAATTTTATTATCAACTGAATTTTATTTCTCATGATATAAACTACAATGTAATTTATTATTTCATTTGAATAGGAAGAGTTGTATATTACATTGATGGCTATACAAGGCTCTTTTATTTTTTCAACCATAGATCGAGTTGCTAAGCAATCAGAGAAGTGATAGGAGATGGAGATGTGCTGTGGGCAATTTTGCATCTTACTAACTATAACCTCTGATATTATCGACACCATCTAATCATTTTAATCTGAGCTGTAGGCATGTAAACAGTTGTAAAATTGACACTCTCATTAAGTTTGAGTTGCATAATGTTATTAGTTTTCTTCAGGTAGAAAAGAATAATGCTGCAGAAATTCACTGAAAAATTAGCTGAGAATATGGTAAACAATTTATATGTGATGGTGTTTTGCATGAATGGTGCTGTCAGTTTAAAGATGGGATACTGATGTTAATCATAAAGAGGGACAATGATGCAGCAAACCTCAACAACATGAAGGTTATAGCTGCAGGTTTATGGAACTAAAAAGGTGTCTTGAATTTATGGAACCAGGGCCCATGTTCAATGCAGCTGTTTATTGTCAGATTTTATGACAACTGCGAAGAACTATTCAAAACAAAAGAAGAGCAATGCTGACTTCTGGAATTGTAATTATTCATAAAAATGCCTGCTCTCAGTGCTTCTGTAACTCAACATCTTCTGGAGCAGTTTAAATGGAATGTATTTAATCTTTCGGCTTATAGCCTCGACTGACTTAGCGCGAGTGATTTTCATCTCTTCCTTGAACTGAGGAACTTGTTTAGAGGTCTAAGCTTTTGGACCATTTAGGAACTTCAAAATAAGGGGCAGGTCTATCTCATATTACTGGTGGCAACATTCTTTAAATAAGGGATTGAAAAGTTCGTCCTTTGTAATGACAAATACTTAAATGTTCACAAGGTCCATTGGAGGTTGGAAAAAAAGAGCCCTTGTACCTCATGATTGAATAACATTTTGTGTGTGCTAAAAATACCAGCTTTCCTTTCTTAAGTTATTGTTTTTCAACAGGACATCGCTCTCTCTGTTCATCTGATAGTGGTTTCTGCTCGCAATAGATTGATTTCCGAGTTTTTCAGTGTTTCACAGTCTGTACGTGCCTTCATTCATGGATTAACTATTTTATTAGGTAAACCTATGTTTTATTTTACAAGACATATTTTTTAGTTGAAGTAAGGTATCAAATTTTGATTCTAAACCTATTTTTATTTAGATGCATTTATTGGTATTCCATCACTTTCGGCAAAAAATCTGGATATTCGAATACAAGAAGAGCGAAGCAAGTATTTGGTGGCTGAACTCACAGTTCGGGTATTAATAGTAACTTTGTTTGGTATTTATGTAAAATCCTGTCTACAATGAAAGTTAGTGCAATTACAGCTAATCTTAACCAATCTCATCAACATTTGGTGAAAATCAATATTATCAGCCAGTATTTTACATATGTAACCTTGTTGTAATTTAATTAATTTTTTTACATTTTTCTTAACTGCTTGCTTTCATCAAAATTTTTTTATTGCAGTCAAATTTTGAAGATGACATTGATAATTTGTGCCAATTTGTTAAACACCAAATTAGAAAACAGACTGCTGAAAAATATTTATTTGTAAGTATTCATTGACTGGTTTTTAAATCTTAAAGAAAAATCTGCAAAAGTGTGATTACACCATAAAAAATAACCCTTTTAACATTCCAATTCTGCATAACGCTTAAAAGTAATGCTGCATTGGAATATGATATGAAAATTAATAGAAGATACTTTTCTTATACCCTTTTTCAGCAGATGAGTCATGTGTGACTTGCTGCAAACATTATCTCATGGGTAGGTGTCTCATATATGAATTACTATTTAAAATGACTCTTGTGTCTAGGTGTACTATATTTGAGTTTTTAGAAGGAATTGTTAATAACTTTTTTTTTTTGCCACTAGGTGTAAGTGCATGTCTGTCATAATGGTTTTTATCGACTAATATAAAAAAGTCAATGTTCTTGATTCTTTGAAATGCTTTTTTTGAGTGATATAGCAAGGTAGATGTTCAATTATTTAGAGGCAAAACAAAATCACCAAACTGGCAAAACAGAATCAGTATTTAACAGAGATCAGAATATACAGAAATGATAATTGAGTATCTGGCATTGATGACATTTTTCTGCAGAATTGGAAAGTGATAATTATAGGTATTCTAACATGGGCATATTATCGGATTCAGAAATTGCAGCATGTTTCAAAGAATATTGTACATCTCTTTTCTGAAATATCATACATTATCTCTTACTCCCTTCTCCTCATTTTCATGCTGGTTTTTATGAGATATATTTATTAATGTGTTGTATTAAATAAAATCTGTGGATATTTGTATACTTTTCCATGTGTATTTTCGATGAGTGAAAAATTTAGAATGAATTATTTTATGAACTTTTGGGGGAAATGTGATAAAATTTTAAAAAATTTATAACTATCTAAGTGCTCCTCTCATAATGTACCAAAAATTGGAATAATTTGTCCACAATTTTTTTCCCCCAATGTTAATCTTAGTATTGCAAATTGCTGTTCCATCAAAATAATAAATCTTGTTAGTGTGCTGTCCACATAGAACAGTTTGATAATGGAGGTGCTTGTCATGAAGTAATTATTGTGAAATAAAAGTTTTAGAAGTGTCTACTGTTTCTACAAGTAGATCAACCAAGCAATGGGCTTTGTTGCTTCCTGAGTTAATAAATACTATCATTTTGAGTACGGAACATCACTGCTGTGCCTGTAGAGCAGTTAGAAGTGATCATATCTCATATTAAAACTGATAATATATTGGACTTGTATACTATATTTTTTATATATATATTTTCATTTTGCATAATTTCAAGACAGAAAATAATCTTATTGTTTTTCTTCTGTGCCTGATATGCGAAGCATTGTTTGCGAGTAATATTTTTGCCAAATTCCATTAAATTCCCAAGAATAAAAATGTCACAATCACAATTTTTCTGATTTTTTTTTTCCTGAGGAAATTTACATTTTTTTTCCCTTTTAAAAAGTAATTATTGTGTGTTATGTTTTTTCAAATTGGTAAATATTTATTTATTTTGATTAGGAGAATGAAAAATCACCTCCACTACCATATTTATTCCAAACTCCAAAAGGTCATGAAATTGATTTACGTTTATTTAATAAAGGTAAATTTGTGTAATTAATAATATATGATAATTTTTCTTGGAAACTTTTTTGAAAAAAATTGAGTATTTGTATATTATCACTACCACATGGGAGGAAATTTCCAAAGCTGTAATGTGTGCCAAACTCTATGCTAGTACTTTTATGGCAATCACATGCATGATTTCTAGTTTTATTTGATTGACTACATTGCTATTTTCATCAGCATTTGATGTCTTTGGATTTGATATTTCTTTCTTCTGCTTTTCTCCAACATAATCTCAATTTCAAAAAAAGAGGACATTTCAAATTAACCATTAACACAGGATTCTATAATCTATTGTGATAACTGTTAAACTAATAAAAAGGAAAACTTTTTAAAAGTCAACTTGGAGCACAGAACTATTAATTGCACATATTTAATCATACTTCACGTTCTTCTTAATTTAGGAGCCTGATGTTCACGTACTATATGTAGAAAGAAGTAATGATCAGTAAAACAGAACAATAAAAAAGTTCAGAAGAATGACTTCATACCACTATGAATAAAATCTAGCTAAATTTTTATGTTGTCAAGTCAAGAAACTAAAGAAAACAGTTACATGAATTTATTCTTACATCTATTGCAAAGCAATTTACCTCAAAAAAAGCACTGAAATCTGCAAAATTTTTAAAAAAGTAATTAAATTAAACCACATCCATTCAAGCATGTTTGCATGTAATAAATAACTTCTTGTTGTATAAATTATAATTCTTCTGTAAAAATGTCTGCTAACTCTCCCAAGGTGGTTGTGATAATGAACAAGTATTAAAATATGTTTCATAGTTATTAAATAAATGCTTTTTGTAATTTTGAAGAGTGAGACTAATTAGCATTATCAGTATTAATGAATTCATTTATTTGTGTTTAATCATATTTACAATTTTACAGTATCTATAATTGGAATTAAAATATTTAAACAATAATTGTATCTTGAACTTAGTTTGCATTCGATTTCAAGTTTTTCATATAAAATATTCTTTGTTATTGTTACTGATGTCTTTAGAAATAATTTGAATTAAATTGTTGCATAAATTATTTTAATTCAGAATCTTAAAACAGGAAATATTTAAAGTATCTATCATAAACACGATATTGATGAATAGTGATAAGATATGTTAATTTATTTTGAATAACCATTAGCTGTGCAATTTTATCCTGTAATAAAAAATGTGGTTTGTTAATGTTACCATAATTTTATTTCACTTTGGTGAAAAATTTCTTTGTATTTGTTTGTTTTGAAAATTTTCTTGATTTATGTTTAAAATTTTTTGGAAATAACAAAAAATGGCAGCAGTATCACCTTTTTTGTTAGTTATTCTTTTTCATATTTCTTTAATTTGAGCATGACATTCATACATTTAAATATTATTTATGTGTTGCTTAGTCAGAGTAAAAAAATGTGTTTTATACTTCCATGTATATAGATAAACTGATATTTATTCATCTAGGTGTGATTCTTTTACTTTTCATTTTACTCTTAATGAAATACACTCTATAATAAGAAAACAAACAAACCCTGCACCAAGAAGGAGTTGCCCAATTGTAATGAAATTTGGACCATATATCCAAATTATTAAAGTTTGGTGTCCAATAAATGGATAGCGGGAGCTACAGTGCATCAAATTTGCGCACTCAGCAGGTGTATATAAGAAGCGATTCTCAATCTGATGGGCAAATTTTCCGTTGCATTGTAATTTAGGATGCCTTTCAACAACTGAAAAAATGCCTTGCCGCAGGTTTTGAGTTCATTACGAACAACTGTCAGAGTTTAAAAGAGGTTGTATCATTGGATTGAAAGAGGCAGGTTGGGCAAATCAGAGAATCTCTCATCATATGGGTCAAATTGATGCGGCAATTAAAAGATGCTTGCAAGAATGGGTGGACAGTGGCAGATTTCATCCTCATGATGGTAGCAGTTGACCTAGGGCCACAGCTGATTAGGAGAACAGAGTGATTATCAGATGAGCTGTCACAGTGCCTGATTCATCGTTATCAACCATCAGACGTGCGACCCACATTCAAGTGTCCACCATTGCCATTCACAGAAGGCTGATAGAGCGAAATCTGTGCTCGTACTGACCGCTACACCACCTACCACTCACGCCTGCACACTGTCGAGCCAGATTACAGTGGTGCTAGGCTTGATCAGTTTGGAATGATGCTGACTGGGGACGTATAGTGTTGAGTGACAAATCCTGCTTCTAACCATGTCCTGACGATCTTCGGAGACGTGTCTGGAGACACCCAGGGTGATCCTACTTTCATTATTGCAGGCCCTCAATTAGGAGTTATGGTCTGAAGTGCCATTTTCCTTGATAGCGGGATCCCTTTTGTCGTCATTAGAGGCACACTTATAGCACAGTGGTATGTTGACATCATTCTGAGATCTGTTTTGCTGCTGTTCCTTTTGCAGTACCCTGGCCTTATTTTTGAGCAAGAGAATGCCAGACCACATACGACACGTGTTGCTATGAACTGTCTTACAGCTTGTCAAACACTTCATTGGCCAGCTAGATCGCCAGAATTCTCTCCAATTGAGCAAATCTAGGATATGATGGGAGGCAACTGCATCTACCAGGGAATATTGATGACCCAGCTCGACAATTGGAGCAAATGTGGCAAGAAATACCACAGGAGACTGTCAGGGAGCCTTATCACTCTATGCCACACAGTGTGGCAGCTTGCATCCAGGCTAGAGGTGGATCAATACCTTATTGAGCTCGTTACTTTGTAACTACGTAACTCTGAAATAAATGAGTCCATTTTCCTGAAATTTAATCATTTTCTATTCTGTACATAATTTTCCTATCAGGCAATTTTTGTCTCCATTGGACAACTCCTTTTTGGTTTGTCGAGGGTTTTTTTTGTTGTAGAGTGTAATTTAAATAGAATAAAATCAATGGTTTTAGTATTTTTAAATTTACAGACTCTTGGTATTTGGAAAATGTATAATTATTTTGCATCATTTATTGCATTATGAATATTAATTTTGTACTTAGAATTTATTTCCTTTTACTAAATTTTCTCTATTTTCTTAAATTAAATTTATTTATTTCTTTAAGAAATGAATTTTGTTTTATCTTTCATTATTGTTTATGAAATATGTTTTAACTGGTACAATGTTTCAGAAATTATTCGCAAAGTCCTTCCAGTCATTGCTAGCATTTTAGAAAAAGAATCTAGAGGCTGGTTTCTTCCCTTCAGAGAAAAAGTTATAGCAGATTTAAAAAGTAAAATTTTTTTTTATTAAAGTATCTTTTCTGTGAAGAAAGGATATTTTTAAAAATATATTTATTGGCTGATGCATATGATTTTCTTTTAAATAAGTGATAAATTTTAAATTATAATTCTGTTCCCTTTACTATAGATAATTTTTGTATTGAAATTTGGGAATAAATATGAGTCATGATTCATAAAGGTACTGTTAGTTATAGCTCAAGATAATGTAAATATGTATATAGACTGTAATTCTGTAAATTTTTCTTTGATTTTAAACAAATGTTATTAGTTATAAATTTGCAGGCTTATATTGATCCATTTATTGTTTGTATTAGATTTAATTATATAAAAAATAAAGCATATATTTAAAATATTTAACATTTTACGAGTACTTTTGTCTCTAAATCTCTTTGAGAGACATATTGTTATAGTTAACTATTTTTTCAAAGGAAATAATATACAAACTCAATGCAAGGATTTTATGATCTATTACATAGAATTAAAAAGACACAATTATCTGATATCTTATTGTAATTACTGGTTGCATGGCATGCTTTGGGTAGTGCAATTGCAAAAATCTGTATGATTGAGCATGTTACATTAATATAAAAATAAATAAATGATTTCTAGATAAGTATCTTATGTAATAAAATAAAAAAAAATGTTTATCTCACCACTACATCTCAAAAATGTTACAAAATGTATGCTTGTGAACTTATACTTATTATGT
Organism: Nephila pilipes; assembly: GCA_019974015.1. Lineage (NCBI taxonomy): Eukaryota > Metazoa > Arthropoda > Arachnida > Araneae > Nephilidae > Nephila > Nephila pilipes. The sequence goes on along the minus strand of BMAW01074544.1, from coordinate 330,620 downwards.
AGAATTGTTTATTGAAACTTTTATGGTCTTTCTTTTTGTCAATGTCACTTATATATTATGCAAAGACCTAGGTAAATTGATAACTTTTACATTTTTGTACTTTCTATTTTTACAGAAATGTTATTGCTTTAAATAGCTGTATCTTCTTTATGTTCTGGAGAGGCAATATTTTCCACTTTATCATTGCCCTCATTTGAAATAGAAGAGCCTTCAATTAAAATCAAGTCTTCTAATAGTTGACTAAAATATGAAAATTGGTTTTCATGACAGAATAAAAAATAAGGGTTTGCATATTCTGAATTATGTTGAATAGAACTTATGGAAACAAAACACATTATGAAAATTAAGTTGAGAATGAAAATTTTCAAGGACTTCTATAGGAATATTATGTTCTGTGAAAAATGTGATCGATTGTTTCGTTTTATGACATGCAGAATAACAAAGGCTATTATTCCATAAAAGATATGTGTGCATGAGTTGTTTTTTATATTAGGGAAATTTCTCTCTTATATAAAGAAGTTTCATTCTAAATAAGTCTCTAAGCCATTAATTTTGTAAGACTGCTACTTGTGTTTATATTATTTAGAAGTAAAACATTTCACTACAAATTTTGAGATTTCTCTATGATTTCCAAGTGCAGATTCAAGCTACAAAGGGTTAAGAATCAATGTACTAAAAATTTAAAGTGTCAGATAATGATTTTTCCTGGAAAAAATGACTGAGTCTGATAACTTAAGTTTCATTTTGTTCTGAAGGCATTGAAGTGCACTACTATTAGTTGGCTATTCTATTTTTTTTTTTCCCTACAAGTATAATTTTTAAATATAATTTTGGAAGTGTTCAATTACAAACTTGGAAACTATGAAATGGGCATTGAATAAAAAATAAAAAGCGCAATGCTTCACATCATTTATTATATTCAATCAGAATAACTTCCAATGGCATCTTTGACTTTCTGCCAATGACTGGGCTTTTTGAAAATAATCTTTTTTAAAGTTAATAAACAATTCAAAGTGTTTTATCATATCATTTTGGTTTTATTTTTTTTCTCTTAAAAATAATTCATAGTTGTATAAAAGGTAATTAGGTAAGAGAAATATCTGTGGAATATGGATGTGATAAAATTTCATATTGCTGATAAGTTAATTTGTCAACAATGATTGAAGCTTTATGTGGTCATACATTATCATGAAATAATATTGCGCCATTCCGATTGAGCAATGCTGGTTGTTTTTTTTTATAAGTTTCTCCTGCATGACATCAATTTCATTGCTATAGGACTTGGCTGTTATGGTTTCACCTTGTTGTAAGAAGGAATAATGGATCACTTCTTTGGCATTCCATCATATGGTAATCATAATCTTTTTTTGATGAAATTTTGGCTTAGGGGTGTGTCTTATGGGTGTATTCTTATCTACCCATTTGCTTGATTGTTTTCGATTATCTATAAAATCCACTTTTCTTCATCATAAGTAATGATTTGTTGTAAAAACAGCTATTGTTTATTGTGAAGTAACAAAGATGTGCACTTGCTCTTGTGGTCAGTCATCTGCAGTTGTGTTGGTTCATATGGTACATATGAGCCCAATTTTTTATTTTATTTATTGCATGCAGGTGTTTTAACACAGCAGCATGCTAGCTTAGACACAAGTTGTTCGAAAATAGTTGTGCGGGGATTGGATTCCACAGCCATCCTTAATTTCTCATTATCAATATGGGCTGGTTGTCTTCCTCGAGTCTTGTTGTTGATACCCATTTTGCAAGAACAAAATTTTTGGATCAAGCATTTGTCTCATTAGTGGATCCATTTCCAAATGCATGATTAATGTTTCTCAAAGCTTGAGCTGCGCTTTGATTCAATATGAACTCGTACGAGAAAAGTAGATGCAAATTGCATTTTGTTTCCATCTGGTTTTTGGTGAAAAATAAAATAAAAATGGGATGCAAACATGAAAAATGTTACGAAATGATTAATAAGAATACCTTTAAAATTTTTTAAATAAAAATAACAAGGACACGTTACAATGAACCTCTCTCTGTTGCAACTGAACACAGACTAAACAAAAATGCCAGTTTCATAGTTTCCAACTTAAAATTTTTGATGTATGTGCTAATATAATTTTAAAAATTTTGACTAAAAGTAAATAGGTAATAAAAGGGATATTCAGTAGAATGATACATTTAGAAAATGAGCTATCATGTTCATATTCATTGTTATTCATATTCATAGTTTGTGAACAATTGTAATTAACTCTATGTGAATTTTTTAATTTCAATTCCCCCTTCCCCTCTTTCCCTGAGGTTATCCAAAATAATTATAAAAATCTTCAGAAACAATTCAAAACTGACACATTGCATATTTAAGTAATATTTTGAATAAATAATCTAAAAAAATTGTAGCAAATGAATTTCAAATTAAAATGTAAAACATATGTATTTAAAACATATTGTGTGTATGCAAATAAGTACTGCTGCATAATTTTTTCTTATTCAATAACTGTGCTCACCCTTTCAGAAATCTATTGCTATGTCATGCAATTAATTATTTCATTTGTATTTGTATATAAAAGTCTTGTTTTCAAAAAAAAAAAAGATATTTTATATAACTAACCTTTCTTTCTTATTTCAGCTAAGAAAGTTTCGGAAGAAGAGCTTGAAAGGGTATTTATATTTCTCCATTATAATTTTTTAAATAAAAAATTATAATTTTTTCTTTGTATTTACATTTCTTTCGATTTGTTTTGTAAATTATGAGTTTTTTAATTTTTTTTTATTTATAGTTAGCAAATATTTTAATATTGGATGAATATTTAAGAAGAGTATTTGCAGCGATTTTATCACATCCTCAGATTCAAGAATTAGGACCAGGAATAGGTAATTGTAATCAACACATTAATATTTCTTTAATATAATAAGCAAAAATATATAAGTTATCCCTGGTCTTTCTTGAACTCTTTTTATTACATTTTCATATTGTTTAGGCTCATTGCTTGTAGAACAAGCTCAAGCAGTTACTTTAATGCATAGAGCAGTTGAAAATATGCATCGGCGTTTGAAAGAAACTCTTTCTCAGGTAAAATGTATTATCTTTTGCATTTGCTAATTATTATTTTTCATAATGTTATTTAGTCTTTAGTCAGGAATCACTAAAATTCTCTTATTATTTTATAATTTGTTACATTGAATATATTTCAAAATTGTTTATTTATTAAGAAATTTAAAAACTTTGAAGGATGCTTATTATAATCCTAAAGCATTTTAATGTATAGTTACAATTGTTAATTTGGACTACAATTATTAATTTGAAATGCAAAACTTTTTCTATTATATAAAATAGTTTTTTAACTGGGGAAAAAATCTTACCTTGTTACCATGACTGTAAAAAATATATATATATTAAAAGTTATTCCTCAGATTATTTATCATAAATCCACATCTATATAAATGGAACAGTTCTACTTTTAAATTAGAATTTCTAAGTATTAAATAGCGAGCCAGGGAATGTGTACTATCAGGATATATATATGTATGAGTGTGTTTTGTTAAGTTTTGAAGCTTTATTTACGAAGTCTCGGTTTATCTTATCTTGACACTTGGAGATTAATAAGGCTATTTACTGGAATAAATAGATGGAATAAATAATGTTTAACTGGAGTAAATAATGTTTAATAACATTTAATTCCTTTTTATCTCGCATAACTTATTGCAATTTGCTTAGCAAAAAAAAAAATTCAATTTAGAATTTCAAACAATGGAAATACCTGCCCAATTCCAAATATTAAATAAAAATAAACAGGAAATATTAAACATTTATATGAGAGTGTAGGAATTTATGTATAATAATGTATTTATTATGCAAATTGTTTGAATCATGTGTCAGTAATTTCATGTAACATTAATTCATAATTTTAAACTAATTCTAATGCATTTGATATTTGACAAATTTGAAAATTAAAAGTTTGGAAAAGCAAGTGTGCATTTGAAATGCCAAACAGGTTAGAGCATGTTGATCTTAATAATACTAAAAGAATGTATCAAGCCACTATTTTTTGAGATTCCAGAAAGATCTTTGATTTATGAGTATTCTATAGTAAGTTTTGCTAGAGTTGTAATTTGCTGTTTCTTTTATATTTTTAATTGATAATAAATTAAATGTGTCATTTCTATATAAATATATATTTTAGCTCAAGCGATGTCTTGAAGATTTGTATCCTGTTTTATCTCGTGTCAAACCTTGGGTTCAAGAAAAATTAAAACTAGCCGAGGTAAGTAAATTTGAATATGTTATGTGCTTTGTTTAGATTTAAATTGTTTTCATGTAGATTTGCACATTGCACTAGTAGTAAAGCACAAATAATTTCAAAGTTATTGCATCTCTTTGCATGTTGAGTTTATATTGAGAATCTTATCTTTATTGTTGCTTCTGAAACAAATTTATCACATAGAGGCTAAAATGTGGACTTGCATATTTTGAGAATTGCAATAACTGTGTTGCGTGATTAAAAATTATATATATACTATAATTTAAGATCATTTCTATTAATTTTATGCTTTTATTGCCTTGCCTCAGACTTTAAGCAAGGATCCTAATATAGGAAAATTAAATAAATAACATATCTCACCTTGTGCTTTTAAGATTAGATTGTTTGTATTGAATTAAAGATTCATAATTTTTGCTATAACATGAATTTTTATTTGAGTATATAATAGTTTTGATAATTCATTCAAAGGTGCATGAAATAAAGTATTCATGGTTGATTGATAAAGTTTGCTATTCAAATTTTCAAGTGCAATTAACTTATGAATAACTATTTCTGATTCCAGTGTGAAATTAATTTTACAAATAATGTAATCTACATTTATTTAATAATTAAATATATTTAGTGTATGGCAGTAGAATAATACTTTCTCATTGTAATCATGAAATTACTTTCTGTTAATTGCTTACTTTTACTCATGTGGGTTATCATCTATTTGCATCATGTTTGCTCAATGTTATTAAATTAATAATTGTATATTTTGTAGAGAATAATATCTGGCTAAGGCATTTAATTAACATAGTTCCTAGTATAATAGAGCATATAAACTTAAATATTGAGTTAAAATTACTGAAATAATATTTTTTAAATTAAAAGTTTAAAAGCTTAGAGTTTTGGGAGATAAATAAGACAAGATTGAGAAGGGACATGAATTCTCTTGGGAGATAAGGTAAAATCTGTCATAGTGTGGTGAGAACGGAAAAGGGCTGCTGCACTATCTCATTATTGCCATTTATGGAAGGAATGCTATAAAAAGGAATCTTTTCATCTGAGACACAAACAGAAACTAGATCGAAATTGAATTTTCGGAATTGAAAGGAAAAAAAAGTATATTTATCACCCTTTACAAGGAAACATTAATTTTTTTTTAGAAAATTAATTAAGTACATTTTGCAGGAGGATTTTATTCTGGACCATCGGTGGGATGCACATGAAGAAGCTCTTGCACTTTGTAGGCAGAGCCACCTTGAACAGACTTCATATTTTCTACAGAGAGATCTCTCTTTTATGAGAGAGGTGAGAGATAAGTATTTCATACTAAGTTTCCTTTCCCCCTTCCTTTCAATTTGTTTTTTCTATTAGAATTTCATGGCTGCTTTAGTGTAGTGATCATGGGCGTGGACTCGCATTTGATGGTTTTCGTCAAGTTGCAAGTTTGAGCCTTGATGCCACTAAAAACCTGCCATGTAGCCGGGGCTGATGCACATTAAATCAGTCGATGCTCAGAGTCCTCCCCTTGGCAGGGTATGGAAGTTGGGAGAGGGAGATGCCTGTTCAGGTGTTGTCCTCGTCACATGGTGGAGGCTCAAAATTACGAAGTCGATCGCCAATAATCTTAGTGTTGTTTCTATTGCAATGTTAATAAAATTAAAGAAATTTCAGTGATTTCCCTTTTAAATTGTGTGCAGTGCTTAAAAAATTATATATTTTCAAATTTAGTAAAATTTAAATTCAACTTTAAAACGAACATAGTTTCAGGATCCTGACTTTCAATTTGCTTGCATTCTGCTCTACTTTGGTATTTTCCCCATCAGTTGTTATGGGAGAGGAGTGAAAGTGTAATGTAAACAAACTAAGCCCTGCTCTTTAATCCTTTAAACATTATGCACGTGCTATCCCACCATGTTTGAGATACTTCAAAAGCATACCAGACATGTTTTTCCATGTGGCTGTGAACTCATCAAAAGCAGTAAAGCCATATTATTTCACAGGATTACCTCAAGTGTGTTTGAGACGTATTTTTTCAAAATTCCTTTCCTCCCCTTTTTAAAGGTTTAACATCTTGATAGATAATTGCGGAGGGTTGCTGTCACACAATGAATGTTGACAGGAAATTTTATCGCTCATTAGGGAACCCTGCACTTGCTCTTAAGTTTGAGACATTTTCCATTGAGAGAAGTGTTCAGAAGGGGAAGATTTTCTTTAGTTCCCATTTAACCTTTAGATTTCGGCTGATTCTAAGTCAAAATATCCTTTCCACTCGGCTCTTTAAAGATTGAGGGGGAAATTTCTTTCCCCCATCAGGAAGTTTAAGTTTGTTACATGTGGTATAGTTAATTTTCTAGTTACAAAGGGGAGAGAGTAATAGTTTCTGATTTTTAGTCATTTATCATTGACGAGTAGGAAGGCATCATATTCTAATATTTGACACCATATTATGTCACAATAATTTTTTTTTGAATTCCTGGTTCAAATTTTTAATTGAGTGACTTACAAACTTTCAAATGCATATTTTGATTTTATGAATATTGTGAATTTTTTAACACGCGCATATGTCACTTCTTAAGTAAATTCCAAAGTTAAGAAAGTAAAATTTATATGTTTGGCATGTTGACTAGAAATTATGTATTAGAAAAATTGTTAGATACTTTTATTTGCTCCATTCATAATATTTTAATCTATTCAAATTGCTAAAAATGATTTATTCTTTAACAAGATTTTATTTTATTCATTGTTTAAGTATGAGATATATTGATGAAGGATGTGGAGCAACATTGGCTAATATCCTTTAAGTATGAGAAAAATATGTAAATACTAATATAAGGCATTATATAATAATTATTTATCAGTTCAAATAATTTTAGAATTTTTAAAAATTTATTCTACTTTAATGAAATGTTTTCATGCTCCTCAAAAAATAATAAATAATCTTTTAGTTTTAAATATTAAAAAATTTATCATAACTTAGTTATATATATATATAATATACTTATATAGGTGTGTAATTGCATGGCTTAGTGTGCAGATTCTATCTGGGGTCTCATTATTGTAACTTAATATTTAACTGCAACATTGATCCCATGTAATAAAAAAAATAATATCTCATGTTTTCAAAACTATTCAACGAAATATGTAAGAGAAAGAAAACTTTAAGAACGATATATAAAATATTATTATTAAACATTTTACTTTTTAAATTAATGCACTTTTAATGCTCAAAAAAAATAAATTTACTCCAAATATTTTGATTTGACATTTTAATAACATCGCATTCTGAAACAATAGGAAGATTACTGGTGACAGATACTTCATAAATTAGAACAACGGTCAAGCAATGAGGACAGCATTCACTCGCCATATCTTCTACACCACATCAACATAAGGACTTAGAACCTAGACAGACTTAATAGTCGGTTTTCAATTGAACAGAACTCAAACTTGCAACTCAACCCCGGCTACGAGTTTGCGACATCAATACTCAACTACCGTGGCCCTATTGTGATTAAATATTATCGAAAGTGAGATTTAAAAAATAATTTTTAACTTAGTTGGACACATTTCAAATCTGCTGAGTAAATCTTAAGTACATCGAATTGAGGCAAAACCTTCAATTAATTCATGCATTCCAATGAAAATAATATGTAACACTTTTTTACATCAAATATTTCTATGAATCTTTAATTTTAAAGAAAAAGGAATCAATATGTTTTTTTAAATTTTTTTTTTTGTTTCTAAATGAAACTTATATATTAAATTGAAAAGTTCTTGTAGCAATGCCTTTGAAATGTCTGTTTTAAAAATGTTAAGTAAATTCTACTTTTTAAAATTTTTGGCTTTTAAAAGAGCTTTTTTGTTTGTTTTTTTCCTTTTCTTTTTATTACAAATGTATCAGTTTTAATCTTCTTTATCCTAGTCTTTTGTTTTCTTATTGGCTTATATGTTAAGAAATTTTTAAATAAATTGTGTGTTATTTTTTGAAACAGTTCTGGTCAACACAAAGAGCCACATTATATGCCTTACAGATAATAGTTGTTCTTTTTTGCATATTCTTTTTCGCACAATATGTGTACCTTCTTTTCTTTTCGTCCAATGGCCAAAGAGAAAATTTACTATTATTTGTCTTCATTTTTTTTTTTATTCCTCAAGGCTCAGCATTTTTATGATTTATTTTTCTATCACAGATGTTATTAAATTTATTCTAAATTCTTTTAAACTGAATTTTCACCTTAGTTTGGCATGATTTAAATATCAGAAACACAACAATATCGATGATGCTAAAGAATAATTTTTTGTCCATTTCCTAGTTCATTTAGCATAAGTGTAGGTGGATGCCATGCAGTCTCCTAAATCAACATATCACATGTGCTTGTTGTAATCTGCCGCATTTTTTTGCTTGGAAGCGGTTAATTTTTCTTTTTCACATTCAGCAACGTCACCATCAAATTTTTTTGGATTTCTATCAACAAAATTTTCTTCATCCAAATCTTTCATCAAATTCTCAATCTCTATATTTCTGCGAGAAATTTCAGTTTCATTCCAAAAAATCAAAGAAAAAACTAGAGAAAAGAAAAATCTATCGTTCATAGACAACATAAAGTCGTTGAATGGAGTATATTTTCAAATATGGTTGTTCCTAAAGGTCGGCAATGATAGGAATTCGCACACAACTGATAACTTTGGCAAAAAATATCCCCACTCAATCATGGGCAATAGAAACAAGTCATAAAAAGGGTCTGTAAATAAAAAATAGAAATAGGCTTAAAATAATTTAGCGGAAGCTATTTTGAATTAATCTCATATAATTATTCAAATGATCTAAATAAGATCGCCAGATGAATAAAAGAACTCTAAATTCAAATGATCTAAATAAGATCACCAGATGAATAAAAGAACTCTAAATAAAAATAACGACTTTTTAACGTTTAAGTCTTTTATCAACAATAGAACAACATTTTTAAAAATTGACTCAACCAAAAAGAAAAAGTAACAATGTTGCCACACACACACACTAAAATAAAAACTTAAACAAAAAACCAAACGATATGAAAATCTTTTGCGATACGATACATACTCCCACCTTGCAAAGTGAAAGGTTACAATAGAACTTTGCAACTAAATTCTAAAAAAAATCGAATTTCAAATATGCAATACAGATATAAAACATTAAGTTTCTCTTGCAATTTGTAAAAGTCAAAAAATATGTTCATGAGTTCACAAGTCTAATTTGCGAGGAATTCTTACTGTTCTTCCCAATCTAGTTTTTGTATGGTGTATCACCTTAGAATCATCAGTGTCCTCAACAGGAGAGTCTGGAATACCCTTAGTAGGTAAGCCAGGAGTATTCTCAGCAAGTTCTCCGATTTCTCCTGAAGCTTTCAAAACATCAATTCTCAGTTTTAGCAGACATTTCCAAAGGATAAAGTCTTTGGAAAGGGCGTATCTTCTCACCGTTAGAGGTTTTAATTCTTGCAACTCTAGGAACACCATCTCTTCCAGGATAAACTTCCAAGATAACACCAAGAGGCCAGTCAATGCGGCGGACATTGTCATGCCCAATGAGCACAACATCTCCCACCTCTAAAACACCACTTTTCCTTATCCCCTTGTGTACTAGAAGAGCAAGATATTCATTTCTAAACCTTTGTCTAAGATCGTCACGTAATTTCTGCAAATATTTGATGCGTTTTATCAACGAAGTTCGATCCACTTTATCTAGATCTGGAGTTTCATTGTTGCTATTTCCGTGAATAAACATTGCTGGGGTCAAAGGTATTAATTCATTTGGATCATCTTGTAGGTAAGTCAATGGCCTGGCATTGATTATTGACTCACTGTCACACAAGATAGTTAAGAGCTCTTCATAATTTAAAATAGACTTCCCCAAAACTCGTCGAAGTAGCTCTTTTAGCATTCTTACAATACGCTCCCACCATCCACCCCACCATGCCGCTGTGGGTGGTATAAATTTCCAAGTGATTTTCTGAGAAGTTGAATATACAGCAATTTTACTCCAATCTAATGCTCTCAAGGCATTATTTGCTCCAACAAAGTTCGTACCATTGTCACTATAAATTACTGAAATCCTGCCTCTTCTGGCAATGAATCGTCTTAAAGCTTGAATGAAAGTATCTGTAGTGAGAGACTGGACTAATTCAAAATGAACTGCTCTGTAGACAGCACAAGTAAATAAAACAACCCATGCCTTTTCTTTAGACTTAAGGTAAAGAGGACCGGCATAATCTATACCCGTTACCTCAAATATTTTTGTCTGAGTAACTCGCTCTCTAGGCAGTGGTGCGAAAGGTACCTCAACATGTTTAGCTTTATAACGCTTGCACGTCACACATTCATTAAGAACCTGTTTGACTAACTTTTTAGCTTTAATTATCCAAAAATTTTCTCTAAGCCTGGCAAGTAGTATATAAGAACCTGCATGCATTGCCTTTTTATGTTCTTCTCGAATTAACTTCACTACAACATCATTGGCAGGCAATAAAACTGGGAATTTAAAATCTTCCTTCTCATCACTGTCCACTAATTTGGTTCTTATTCTGAGAAGTCCTTCTTCATCTTTAAAGGCTTGCATTTTAGCAAGAAATTTCTCATCTTGAAAAGACCTTAACTGCATGGACTTAAAAACCAAATTTTCTGCTTTCTTAAACTCTTCATAGACTAAATTACCTCTTAACTTGTTTACATTTGAAATGTTATGAATAAACCGAAGAATCCATGCCACTACTCTGACGTTCCTACTGTAGGTGGAAAAATAATCGCTCATAATATCTGCTGTTTGAATATTTACCATACAGGATACTACAGTTCTTTTTCTCTCTTTGTTCACTTCTTCATCATTGACATCTACTACTGCATCGTTACTTGGCCATTCATTAGGCGAAAGATACAACCAGCTGGGACCTTCCCACCATTTTGAACTGTATAGTTGCTTCGCTGAACACCCTCTGCTAGGACGATCTGCAGGATTCAAAGATCCGGGTATATGTCTCCAGGATTTGACTGAGGTCAGCTGTCGAATTTCTTGAATACGGTTATGAACAAATATACTCCAAGATTCTTCTCTCTTTAGCCAAGCCAGTACTGTGGTTGAGTCAATCCAGAAATAAACGTTGTCCGTGTGAAATTCTTTCAAGAGAGTAGAGGAAAGGCGAGCCGATATAGTAGCACCAAGAAGCTCTAACCTTGCGATCGTTGTTTCCTTTTTCCCACAAGGGGCAATCCTAACTTTACTTTGTACTAGTTGAATATGTACGGCACTTCCAGTATCCACTCGTAGGAATGCAACAGTAGAATAGGCAAATTTGCTTGCGTCGCTAAATAAATGCAACGAAATGTGTTCAAATCCATTATCACAGTGTAACCATCTTTGTATTTTTACTTGCTTCAAATATTGAAGCTCACTCAGCCATTTTAGGAAATCTTTACGTGTTTTGGGATCAACTTCATCCCAATCAATTTTAGATTTCCATAAATTTTGTAACAAGAGTTTTGGTTGCAACAACACTGGATTAGTGATGCCCAATGGGTCAAAGACTTTGTGTGAAGCAGAAAGAATATTTCTTTTTGTGATTTTTTCTTTTATTTCTCCCAAATCGGAAATATTTATTGAAAGAGTATCATATTGTCTGTCCCAAATCATGCCTAAGATGTTTGTAGGATTTAGTATGGGAACAATTGGGTTAGAGTGCTCCCACCCTCGTAAATCAAATTTCCTTTCAGCCATGATTTCAGTGGCTACTTTAATGAATTGTTTTAGCTCTGACAGGTTTTCTAGGCTAGTCAAACAATTGTCTACATAGAAACTGTTCATTAATTTCTGTATAGTAACAACAGGGTATCTTCCACTTCCTTGATTGGTTTCTTCTAATTTTTTGTTCAAAAGGTATTGGATTGTTGACCCAAGCAAGAAAGGACTACAGGAAACACCAAATACGACTCGGCGATGACGATAATGTACTAATTCTCCTTCTTTACTGAACCACAAAAATCGTAGGAAATTTCTGTCCTTTTTACAGATGCTTATCTGCGGGAAGGCTTTTCTTATATCAGCTGTTACGCCATATTTATACATTCGAAACCTTGTTATTATAGAAGGGATTAATTCAATCAAATTTAATCCCTTTTCCACACAATCATTCAGACTGACCGTTCCTTTTCGTTTAGACGAAGCATTAAAGACAGGTCTAATCTTTGTAGTGCTGTTTTCCTTTACTACATGTCGATGGGGCAAGTAGTGACAAGGAGACTTGATTTCTTCTTTAGGAACCTCTTCAATTATGCCTTCGTGTTCCCATTCCTTAAATCTCTCCCCGTATTCTTTAAATAAATTTTCCCGTTTGAGATTATGGGCTGTCATTTGCAACCCTTTTCTTGCCAAATCAAAATTATCTGGCAAAGGCAAATGTCCATCAAGCCACGGTAGGCAGACAAGAAATCTTCCATCTTCATCGACCGAGACAGTCCTTAAAAAATATTCCATCGAAGCATTATGACGTTCCTCATTAGTTTTTTGTTCTGAAGGATCAAGAATCCCTAAGGCATCTAATCTCCATAACTGAGAGATATCCATTTCTTTTACAAAAAGGGAGGTTAAAAGCATAGTGCTATGTGAAGATATATCACTCTCAATAACTTTACCTGATAGTGTCCAACCCAGTAATGTTTCCATGGCAATTAACCCACAGGATAAAACTTTACGCTGGCCAGTCATGAGCTTCCCGATTACATCAGATCCAAGAAGCACTTGAACAGGTTGTGTTTCCTCACCTACATCCGACAACCTGATCTTCATTTCACGAAGCTCTGTAATCCATGAACCTGGACTAACAGATGCAATGTTATCGCATATAGATATCTGGTCCAATGCTTCCATGTTGCAAGTGATATTATTCTCGGGGTTTCGTAATTTGATTCTATAATAAGTGTGTTCATATTTTTCTGATTCAACACCACCAAACAAGGAGTGCTTGAGGATTTCCTTTTTGATTGGAATGTATCCCATTTGTTCAACTAGATTTTTCAGAACGTATGTCTTTTGTGACCCAGAATCTAGTATTGCTCTAACCGAGACTTCTTTACTTCCGCATACCATTTTTAATTTCAAAGTTTGAAGGAAAACCCTGGGGTTGGAAGTGTTGTTAGACATATTGATTTCAAGATTTGAACTTCTACTCTCGTTCTTGTCTGGTTCTTTATTTATAGCCGCCAGATTTTCACACATAAGAGGAACATGTTTCTTTCCACATGCTATACACTTTAAAAATGCTTTGCAAGAACGAGCTGTATGGTTTGGTTTTAAACAAGCATAACAGCATTGTTTGTCTCTTAAAATATTTTGCCTCTCTGACAAACTCATCTTCTGAGCAGAAAAACAGTCCGAGCTCAAGTGTTTCCTAGAACAGAAAACACATTCTTTCTTCACATCTTTTGAAGTTGTAGTCAATAAATTAGCAGCTGTTGGTATTCTTTTATTTTTGGGAAAATCTCTTACCTTTTTCTTAAAGGATTGTCGATTTTCATCTGCACACAAGCCAAAACCAGCCATAGCCAAATTTATTCTCTCTTCCCCTTCAGTTTCTGCTTTAAGGAATGTCATCAAATTGGTTAGTCGTTCTTTAGCATCAGTTGAGGCTGCTGAAGCAGTGCTTCTATTCCACGCCTTTAAGAAATCTTCTTGAAAACAAGATTCTGTTGGCCTTCCTCAAAAGTAGGCCTTTGATAATTTAATTTAATATTGTATGCCACATCAACAGAAAGTCAAACTAATATTTAAAAATCTATATTTATTTTACACGATTATTTATTTACATTATTTACAATACTTATAATATCGCTTTCTAAACCGAAAGCTCCAACATTATAACGATGGTCTCATCGATCATATTCAAAAAGCAAAAAGCTCCCAGTTCATTTGGCCATTCATAAACAGCTGTCATACAGCATCCAAAAAGAGCTTCCTATAATAGCCAAAGACTCTTGCACCATCTGTCAAGCATCCAAGAAGCAGCAAGTCCAGTCAGTCATTCATTATCTACCATTCCCTCAAATCTAAGAAGCCAGTCAGTCAGCCATCATTTATCCCTTCAGCCATCACTTATTCCAAGAAGCCAGCTAGCCAGTCAGTCAGCCATCATTTAAATCTCATAAGATCTCCTTTATATATATTCGGGAATCTGCATTCGATACCGTCAACTTGACAGTTAAAAATCGGCATCCAATGAAAAACTACTTCATATGACGTAATAGAAAAAAAAACACCGTCGAATGCAAATTCCCGATTCCATTGCCAGATGCGTGAGATGACGTCATATCGGAAAACGTAATTCCCCGTGATTACCACGATATGACAACAGATTCAACCATGGGATAAAGAATTGAAGCGCACTTGTCAGTAGTCACTCCTAAAGTCTCTAAAGCTCTTAGATATGACTCGAGTTTATCATAGAGAGAAGTCATCGAAATTTTCTCATGTTTCTGAACCGAGATTATCAATTTTAATAACTCTCTTACATAAACTTCTACTAATAATTCATCTCTACCAAATCGTGCTTTTAAACAATCCACTGCTTTTGAATAATTTGCTGCTGTGGCCGGAAAGCTTTCTACTACTTCTCTGGCTCTCGAGCCACTTACAGTCGCTTGAACAAGGTACTGAAATTTATTCTCTGGCGCGATTTCGTCATCATTATGAATATGTTGAAATTGGCTCCAAAATTGTAGCCAATCCTTAATATCGCCATTAAACTGTCTAAATTCCAATTTTGGCAGATTAAATTTCTTTCTAGCACCCGATATAATAGTATTTTGAAACTCAGCTACACTTGGCACTGTTGTGTTGATTCTCGCCAACTCCAGTTCGTGTTTTCTTATATTTTCTCTTTCTTCATATTCTCTTTGTTTTTCTTCTTGTTTTTGTTTTCGTTCACTCACAGCTGTTAATAAGATATTTGTCACGAATTCTGGATCATCCAGATACGTTTTGCTCTTTAAAATAATATCTCTTAATTCAGAAATTTTTACCTTTTCAGGTAGTATCTCACCAATTTCTTCCGCCACAAACAACAAATCCTCTTTTATAAAGCCTTTAGTAGTTCTAAACATGTTTGGATTCACAGTTAAAGATCTGCAATCTTCTGATTTCGAATTCGAAATCGTCCTGTCGCGGACGCCAGAAATGTAAATAAAAAAAATAGAAATAGGCTTAAAATAATTTAGCGGAAGCTATTTTGAATTAATCTCATATAATTATTCAAATGATCTAAATAAGATCGCCAGATGAATAAAAGAACTCTAAATTCAAATGATCTAAATAAGATCACCAGATGAATAAAAGAACTCTAAATAAAAATAACAACTTTTTAACGTTTAAGTCTTTTATCAACAATAGAACAACATTTTTAAAAATTGACTCAACCAAAAAGAAAAAGTAACAATGTTGCCACACACACACACTAAAATAAAAACTTAAACAAAAAACCAAACGATATGAAAATCTTTTGCGATACGATACAGGGTCAGAGAAGTTGTAAAAGGGTCTGCTGAAAAAAAACGGGGAAAGAACTGTCTCTAGATAGCTTGGTACAGCAGTTGTACCGAAGCCAAAGCAAGCGACAAATTTTTTGGTACAGCATATGTACTGCCGATGTGTAAAGGTTAAAGAGTGTAAGTGTCTGTATGTCAGCTTGTTTTGAGATTTTATTGGGTTTAAATTAAATACATTCTTTGACCTCGCTTTCTCTATTTAACCATTTTATTTAAATCAATCCAAAAGCCACTTTGAAGTTCCATCACGCAAATGAAATAGATTTTATTCACATTTTTAAGTTCATATTGATTTGAAGCTTTAACAAATTTGGGTGGAGAGGGAAACCTACTATTTTATCTAGTTGGACAAATTACTTTTTCTGTGTTTTCTTTGCTTGTTTAAAAACTCACTTTTTTATCCTTTTCAAAATTATCAAATAGAATTAAGTTTTTATAACATATCTTTAAATCTCTAAAAATATAGCTAAATATATATTTATAAAATATCTATTTAAATTCAAAGAATATATGAAAACAATAAATATATTTTGTTGTTTCATTTGTGTTACTTTAATCACTACTTTCAGTTTTTAAAATAATTATTTCATTATAAGGTGTCAAAAATTAATAAAAAAATTAAAAAATATGTGAATTATATTCTTATTATAATAAATTTAGCAGTGGATGTCCTTAAAACAGTTCTTTTTTTCTTATACATGTTTACTTTCTCATTGGCCATCGTTATTCAATATGTATCAAATCACAAATCAATATCTAATTATTTTTAATTTCGTTTTCAAAATACCTCTAATAATTTGAATACAAATTTAATTAATCCCAGCATGGATGCCAAAAATGTATAAAAATAATATATTCTACGTATGAAAATAAACAAGGTAAAACGCTTACCTCGCTTTCGAATCCAAAAGTAGGCATGAATTAATCTGCCGTTTTGCCTCAAAATTCTGAAGGTCAATTGAATTATTCCAGAAATTCTAGACAGTAACTACTTGAAAGAAATACATTCAGATAAGTTTCTGCCGAATAATGTATTAAAATAAAATTATTTACAGATATTATATTTGATACATAAATTAGAATACAGTGATATCGCGCATAGAAAATATGTGTGATTGATGAATTCAAAAGTTCAGTTCGTATTTTTTTTTCCGCTCCGAACTCCTCTTCACTTCAGCAATCGTCTCGTTTCCTCAGCTCAGTGGTGTGGCTTGTAGCAGAACGGAACATTTTATTGTTTTTTTGCTACTATGTATTTATTTCGCCTCTGCTTCTTCCTGAAAGAATGTCATAAATAAAGGTTTGCCATCTGGAAATGGTTAAG
This sequence comes from Nephila pilipes, assembly GCA_019974015.1. Lineage (NCBI taxonomy): Eukaryota > Metazoa > Arthropoda > Arachnida > Araneae > Nephilidae > Nephila > Nephila pilipes. The sequence continues at coordinate 313,481 of BMAW01074544.1, read as the reverse complement.
TGTATCAATGCATTGAACCACCTTGGTTAATAAGCCATAAAGAATGACCTGAAGTGGCTATCTTCATTAACCCCTCAACAGTTTTGCCTGAACATTGTTGGGGTGCTGCAAAAGAAAATTTATCTGATTTGCTCGTACACTGCTGAGGCAATTTTTTTTACTCCATTCCACTTATTTGCTTGATTTTCCCTCTTTTTTCGTGTTTGTAATAGATATTTTGGTGTAGTCCTTTAAAAAAAATGGATTACAAAAAAAAAAAAAAATCTATATCAGTTTTAAGTTGGGTTCTTCTGTTTTACGTGAGAAAATATGTGTATTTTATGTTTTTTTTCTTCTATTGTTCAATGTATCCCATGTTACAAATATTGTTTTTCAACTTTTACCTAAAATGTGAAAACAAGTAATTGTTTTGTGAATTGCTCAAAAAGGAACAATAGTGAAAAACTTGTGAGAAAATAAAGACAGTATTTTGTTCTCATTGTGATATCCTTGTTTTAAAATTTATCAAATAAAAGCTGAATTTTAAAGTGAAATAAAGATTAAAGTGTTAAAAAAAAACAAGCTCTTTTCTGACATCTGTTTCTTTGAAGCATTCCCCCCTGTTTTTGTTTGAAAAACAAAAAGTCAGCTTTAACCACTTAACAGTTTCTTTTTTTTTGTCATGTTGTGTCATAAAATAAGCATATTTTTGAAACACAATTTCTTATTCCTTTCAATTATATAAACTCAAAACAGCAGCAAAAACAATTTTAGACACTGATTTTAAGAAATTATGCTAATTTTTATTTATTGCAAAAAAAATTACATTTTTACTTAAAGTTGGCTTTTTTTCAGAACAATAGCCTAACTGGAAAGACTGACGAAACTGAAATACCGGACACAGTTTATGCAACTTAGGGCCCTCGTGTGTTTTAGCATCAAATTTGGTGTCATCCGAGAAATGTAAATATCGATGAATAAGATGAAAGCGTCAAAGAGACATGATTTTTGAGAAAAAAAAGGGGGGGGGGGTTGATGTTGAATGTCTTTTACTCCAAAAGTGCTCAAAATTAGGCCTTTTCACATTTCCTTGTAAAATGTTCAAAGTGATAAAAATTTGAACTTCGTTTTTCTTCTTTGGTTCCCGCTTTCTGGTTCTGATGTTTCTTTGTAGATTACTGTTTCGAATAAATCGATCTGCATATTGATTAGTTTCAGCGGCTATCATTTCAAGGAGATTATCATCAAAGAAAATATCAAGAAATTGTAGGGTTCCATCACTTATATCACTATTCAAATGAACAGCTGGATTTGTTGTGAAAGGAAAACATGGTGGTGCAAAAGGAGGATTACTAGTATCAATTTCACAAAATTTCCGAACTTGGGTCAGGTCATCTAACATTTCCGTTTCCTCATCACTGGAGAAGTCGGATAATAAACTTTTCGTAACCACCAGAATCATTTAGTGAAATTTCAGATTCTTTGTCTGATTCAATATCAGAGTTACCTTCTATTATAAGCCGCTCATTGAGATTACATTCTATTCATTGAGATTCAGAGTTACCTTCTATTATAAGCCGCTCATTGAGATTACATTCTATTCATTGAGATTCAGAGTTACATTCTATTATAAGCCGCTCATTGAGATTACATTCTATTCATTGAGATTCAGAGTTACATTCTATTAACGGCACTCATTCTGCTTTTATTTTACCTCTGAATTAAAAAAAAAATATTACTTACAACATGTGATTCACTGAGCAAGTGAAAATCAAATTTGCTTTTCTTCCCGTTTAAAAAAAGCAGTAAAATCTGACCTAGAAACCAGTTAGAACTTGTTTTATGGTCCTATTTTTACTGTACAACTAGAGCCACCTGTTAGAAACATTGCAAATTAAAAAGAAGAAAAAACTCGGGCAAATAAGTGGATTAGCGTCGAAAAATGTGTTGCCCGAGCGGTGTTCGGGCAAATCAGGGAAGGCCCATTTTTAAATACCCGAGCAGCGTTCAGGCAAAACTGGGAAGTGGTTAAGTGAAAATGTTACTTTTTAGCTGAAATTAAAAATGATCACAAATTAATAAATTCAATATTTGTAACCACTTTGACTACTACTTTGAATATACTTAGTCAATTTGAATACAAAATTGCTTGTAAAAAATGTGCTTGTTTTTGGACATAGTATGGCAGAAAAAAGAAGAGGGGTTAAAGAAGAGGTTTGATTAATTAGTCTTATTAATGTTGCTCTGGAAGCAACATTAGGGCTTTTGGTGATGGACCTCATAATTTTGAACTTTGTTCAAGTGATGAGAATGACACTTGAGCTGGCATCCCTCTCTCTTTACCCCACATTGACAGGCGGACTTTGATCCTTGATAGATTTAACATGCATTAACTCTGGCTATGCAGCAAGTCCTTAGTGGCATTAAGGCTAAAGTCCTCGACCACGACCAATAGCCTTCCATGGCTGTTAAAGAAGAGGAAATGTGTTTAATGTTATTTGAAATATGTTTTTCATTCACTTTTTATGGGTGCAATCATTATTGTAAGATATTTGGTTTCATAGTTAGTGACTTATAATTTTTTCCTGATTCTATTTAAGAACCAAACCATGGGTGCAATATTGTAAATTAAACTGAAAATCCTTGTTAGGCAGGGTGCAGAAATATAATGGTTAAAGCATTAGTAGATGTAATTCTTATAAATCATGATTGTTGTATCAAAATTATGACACAACCAATCATGTAGTGTTAATTAAAACAAACAAATAAAATTAGCAAACATAACAAAGTTTTCCCTCAAAGAATTTTATGCTGTAATAATATTAAAAATATTATGTAATTGTAAAGTCCTTTAATTAACAACCTTTTTAAATCACAACCTCGATTGAGTATTTAAGATGGCAATTTAAAATTTTTATCCCTTTCTCTCCAATATATTAGTTATTTTTTTTATAATGTTGAATTAAATTAAAAGTTTTGGTCTTAAAAGTATTTAATAGTTTATTTTAACTTTTGATGCTTTGCATCTCAATTTGTGTTGCATTTTTAATATTGAAAATCCCTTCTCATCCTTTATCTTTTATGGTTATATGTATTTTTGGTACCTTATTCAATGTTAATCAAAACAATTGATAATAATGGCTACAAATGCCATTTTTTAAAATCTTCAATTATATAAACTGGCATGTAGTGCAAAAATTCTATTCCAAAATTAATGTGCAGTGGGAAATTTAAATTAAAAAATTAATTTTAGATTTCTTAGGCAAAGAGCTGATTGTTGTTAAATAATTTATAGTAATATAATAAATGCACATGTTTTTATTTTTTCTCCTTCTGCAGAGGGAACCTGTTCTTAAACAAGAGCTGAGTCGAGTGCGTAACCCAAATCGATCTTTCCATTGGAGAACACAGATCTGGTCGCCCCATCACTGGAATGTGCGCAAGGTGTTTCAGGGGGAGGCAGAGATCGTCCCCACCGTCATTAGCAGAACTTCTTCATCTCTTGCTCAACCACGCTCAGATCCAAATCAAGTAAGGACTTGTTTAAAGTACAACATCCTTTTTTTTTTGTTGATTTTTGGTATTTTACAAATACATTGTAATTAGTTAATTAGATTGTTAGAACAAAAGGAAAATTTGACAGACAGAATATCTGCAAACATTAAATTCAAACATCATCTCATCATGCTAATAATAGATTAATGAAATAAGATTTTGATGAAAGTAACAGACTGTGTCCAGTAAGGTCTTTTGCTAAACTCTACATTCCTGAAGATTACTGATTTTGTAAATAAGAAATCTGTTTTTATAAATAACACTTTTTAAATGTCTTTTGGAATATCAACAGTATATTTCAAAATTGAAGTTCAAAATGCCAATTTATAACTTGTTAGAAGCTGGGATCACACATGTGTGTAATTATTTCAGTATGTATAAGAATGTATATGTCTTACTACGTGATAGTAAAAGATAAGGTGTAGTATCAACATTTTAGCCATTTCTACTCTAGACCATAAGAAAGGATTTTCCTGAGGAGCATATCAGGAAATTCTTGGAAATGCTCTTTGGTTTTCAGGTATTTCTGGCCTTCTCCAATATTTTATGATTAAGTTCTGTAAGGTAGTGCACAACAAATAGAGATGGCTTCTTTCCCCCCCCCTTCCAATGGGAGGTCTGGTCAATCTTAGATTGAAATATGGCCCTTCATTCTTTTGAGTAATCATGGTAGTTGAATGGTCATAGTCACAAGCTAATGGTCAGCTTTATTTCAATAAAGCCTGGGTTCAGGTCCCTATGCCAAATCAAGACCCATCATGTAGTGGGTCTAATGGGTCGAAACTCATAAAAAGGTAAATCTTTTGAGACTCGAAGTCTTTACATTGGGATAGTGTGGAAATTAGAAGAGTGCTGACTCTGGTATCATCCTCATCTTTTGATCCTAGTTTAAAATGACACAATCTGTTACAATACCCCTTGTTGCTTTTAAGTGCAATGATAATAAACAATTAATAAATCCCTGGAATTAAAAAAAAATAAAAAACACTATTTTGTAAGAAGGAAAATGTTTAAATAAACTCACATTATTTTTTTTTTAATGATCCTAGCCAGTGTATTTGGTAGAAAAGCAAAGAATGCACACAACAACCACAAGGATACCCTTCTGGAGATGGGTTAATTATTGCTATCGCACATATTCATGGATGTGGAATGCTATGTTTATATTTGGAGTAAGTGGTTTATTTATTTATTTTTAAATTCAAAAAAGCCATAAATTTTTTTTGAGGAAAAGCTGCTGCTTCATTATCTAATTGTACATCCATTTTATTTATTATTCGATTACTCTATGAATAAATACTTTTCTGGTTGCAGATTATTATACCTTGGTGTTGCCCAGTCAGTTTGCGAGCATTATTTTGCATTCGTCCTTTCATACCAGATTTAGAAATAAATCAAATTGATGTAAGGATAACAGTTTTGTGTTATTTTATATTTAAACAATGTTCTTAAACTTTCAAAGAATACATGTATTTTTTTTTTTTTTTTTCATGTTATAAAATATATATAAAACTATTTTTGTTATATATTGTAACCATTATGCTTTTATGTATTTGTTAGTTTGGTGCATTTAGGTTCCTTTTTGTAGACATGTAATATAATTGTAAACAGACATTCAGTGTAATTCAGAATTAATGAAATGTGTGAATTATATTATTGTTATCTCATATGTTTTAATTTTTTTTTTTTTTCCTTTTTTCCTTTCATATTAGGGCACTCTTTATCCTCGAAAATCATCTTTAACTCATACATTATGCTCAAGACTTCTTTTGCTGTGGAGGCATATATCTAAATCTAGAACCGAATTTGAGTCTAGACCTGATACTGGTTAGTTTGAAATTTAGTTGGTGTCTTTTTTTTTTTTTTTTTTTTTTACAAGCTGTTGTTATTAATGATATATTTATATGATCATTTAAGTTAATTTGAAGAAAAAAATTATGCAGGTTTCATAGGAAAAGGATTCAGTCGTCATTTGAATCGTCTCTGGAACTATTTTGTGAAAGGTGCTCTTGGTACATTACTGATTGTCTTCTTTTTCCCACTTCTTTGTCTGTCTGTGTCATTCCTTTCACTTTGTGTTGCAGCCTGTGCAGTTGTTTGGTAAGATATTGCCTTTCTCTTTTCATAAAAATATTATTCATTTGCACGTAGCAAAAAATTTTCCTTATTTCTTTAACCCCTTTGTTGTGAATGGCCACAAAAAGTACTTCTCCCAGGATGACATCTGGCAACCACCAATTTTTCCTACAGACCATAACATTTTCTCCTACTAAAGCCTAACCACCATTAATAATATTGTGTAGAATATGTTATGTAATATGTTTTTTAAATATAGTTTTATATGCATACTTAATGTACTTAATTTTTTTTATTTAATTTAATTAAATTCTTTTTATTTAGAAAAGATTCATTTCAGAGAAAGCTTATGTTTGATCATACATCATCATTAATATAAATCTAAGGGTTTTTTTTGCGAAAGGCACACTAATCAGCTTGTAGTTCCTATTAGAATTGATTGTGAAAATGAATGTAGGCAGTTTTGTTTATAGATGACAACATTGTAGGAAAAATCAAAAACACATATTTAATTCAAAACAGCACAGCACAAAACATTAATCGCTCTTTTCTTTCGCCATCATCTTTTCCAAAACACAACCATTCCAGCTTTTTCCCCTCTTACATCTGTTGCCTCTCTCCAACAGAGAAACTTACCTCTCATGAAGTTTGATCATGATGCTACACAGCTCATAGAACCCCTCTAAATTCCCGTATCTACCAAATAATCTGTGCCATATGCTAGCTCAAAACAGAAAGATTTTGCTTATATGAAGTCTAATTCTCTATTAAATCTGGAATGCAAACTGAAATATTCAATGCTCTGGCAAAAATGAAACTTTCCCTCAAATTATTGATAAATACCTCATGCTCATTTAAGAAGCCTGTGATTTAAAAACATGCCTTTATGTTTATATAATCAAAATCTGCATGCAGATGAGTCACCTTTGTCTCATCTCGAGTAGATCATATATTCATGTATACATACTACCGTCATGAAGTTTACGATATAAAAACATGCCTTCCACTCTATGTTTTATAACCAAAATCTGCATGCATGAGTCGCATTTCAAGTAGAAGATCATATCTACATGTATCTCAAATCCTATAAACATATGGTGCCATCTTGTACAAAAAACTGTAGTTTTTAAAACATTCAAGGACTCTAACTTAAATGTCTGATGGATGGGGGTAAATAAGAGAAGAAATTACGTACAACCACTTTAAAATGAGTTTAACAACTCTTTAGCACATGTTTCTGTTTACACTCACTGAAATTAAATTCAATCCAATAACTTGCAGGCATGTGACCAACCACAATCTGACCTTAGAGTGAGAAATACTAATGTATAAGACTAATATTTTGATATAAACATGGGTCAATAGCTTTCATTCCAAATCTGATAACAAACATTTCCTTCCAATTGGTATGCCAATTGTCTAATAGAGTAAAATTCACCATAACATAGGGATTATTATCCCTGTGGTGAATCTAGTGCAATTGTTCATGCTGAAGTGTGGTTAATGATCTGTTTCAAAAAGCTTTTGCACTTTTTTCAATTCATTTACTTATGCATTAATTTTTTTGAACCACTTGAAATGTTTGATATTCAATTTTAAATGCTAAGCTTTTGATCAAAATCTTTGATTATATGATTAATAAAAAAAAAAAAAAAATCATCTGAATTTTTTTTCAAATGCTCAGGAAAGAATAACTAGAAATATTGTTTTTAAATTAAAGTGATTTAATTTAAAAACTACAAAAATTACTTTAATTAAAAACTATAAAATTAAGTGATTTAATTCATTTTTGACTGTGAAGATCAAATGTGATATTAAAAGAACAGTACATTTGAAACTGATCTATTCATTACAAATGCCCATGAAACACCAAGTGTGAATAAATATTAAATGTGAAAGACTTACCTGCTGAGTTGTGCTGTAAATTTGAGGTACATTAAAATTGTAATTAATTTGAATGATTTGTTGCTTTAAAATATTGTACATTCGCATTCCAGAAAATAAAAGTAAATTTATTATTTTACTTTCTTATCAATGTAAAACAAATTCTTGGGTATTTATTAGAATTGATAATAAATTGATTTTCAAGACTATAATCTATTTTAGGAAAACCAAACTTATAATAGCAGATTTTATATTCTTAAAAAAAATATCTTGAAATGTTGCAATCTTTTAGTAAACTTTGAAATTTTTTTTTGTTTGAGTTATTAAAAAATCAATATTACTTAAAGATGTGATGTTTAACAGGAGTATATATTTGTGAAAATAATTTTTGTTTGAATTATATTGCATGTTGCTAAAAATTAAATATAGACAACTGTAAATGATTTGTAAAAAGAAGTTAATGTAATTTATCAAGAGTTTGAATTGATTTCTCTTGTAATAAATAATATTGAAAAAAAATCGCACATAGTTATGTGAGCTTATTGTTGTAGTTTTATAAAGTAAGTTACATATGAAATTTAACTCAGGAATAGAAAGAATTTGGCTTCCATAACTTGTAAATGTGAAAGAATGTAATAGTTTCAGTTGTTTATTAAAAAATCTTATAGATTTTTTTCTATGACTTTATGTAAATGAAATAATGAATATTTTAAATAATATTAATCATGATTTTGATGAAAATTGTTATTGTTTATCATGGATAGAAAAATTAAACTGTTATGTGATATTCTTGATTATACAAATATCATTAACTCTCTGACTTCTTATCTGATGGTTTTGGCTGACTTTACAAATGCAGCGAAATTTGCTCGTCTTTAAATTTTTGTAAATATATTCTCTTCTCTCTTTTTGTTATAACATCTGAAATTGATTTTTTCTGAGAGTATAGTTTTTCATGATCTAAATCAATTTTAAAAAATGTTTTGTTTTTATTTAATGCATATTTCAATTCTCAAATAAACATAAATAGAAGATATAAAAAAATTCACAAGTGATTTTTTTTTAAATGAGTAGTTGGTAGATTCAGTTGTTTATTATCTGAAATTGAGGATAGAGAGGTAGTTAGTGGATTAATAATAACACATTTATTTATAACATGCACTAGTAAGCAAGTTTTTGTTGAAAATAAAAATAAATTTAATTTTATACCTCTGTTTAATCTCTTAGGCCACCTCTTACAATTTTTCTCTGGGACCCTGTGTTTTGAAATTTTCTGTTCATATGGATAAAATCAGGCTCTTAAAAATTTCATTTACCATACTTAGTAGTATTTAAATCTTTCATTGTGTTCAATATTTTTAGGGTCCCATCAATAACTTTGGTGTTCCATTTAGTTATGGTATTTGTGTACGATTTTGATAGTCCTGGTAAGTAAATTGTTTTATATTCTCTTGAATCAATTAAGCTGACTCAACATGAAAAACAAATTATCAATTCAGTTTTTCCCATTTGTATTATAAAAAATTCTTAACTTTTAACTAGCTTAAAGTTCTTAAAGACATAATATATTGTTACAAAATTTTTTACTGTGGTTGTGTGAAAGTGAAAATCAAGTCTAACTGGAAGGATAATGATAAATGACTATGGATTCGTAAATCTTTAGGACAACAAACATTAGCACAGCGTAGACAATAACTGTGCTAACAAATACACAGTACTTATGCAATTTAGTGATTCAAATACAGGACTAGTAATAAAAGTCACAATTGTATCAGCAATGTTATGCTCACCAGGATACTGGATCTCACTATGGACCACCTCCACAGTAATACTCTAGATTTCCAGGGAAGGCTCTGATAAGGTTCTGGCAGGTGCACACTGCTTCTCCACAAATTCATCCGGCACAGTTCCCTTCCAAGCGCCGGCAGCTTCAGTTGATTTCCCGATTGATCTCCGCAGCAGTGGCTCATAGGCAGACTCCAACAGTTACACTAGATTCAGGTCAAATCTTCAGCACATTCACTTAGTCACGATTCCCTGATTGGTCTACAAAGCAGACTCCACCGACAAACTGATTCTCTTGATTGTAGCTCTTGGTATATTTATACCTCTTCCGGCCAGGTATAATAACACATGGGAAAATTCATGAAAAGTCTGTAACTTTCTTCCCAGTAAATATTTCATCTAGTTTGCATCACAATCGAGTCTTTCCATTTGTCGCCAAGTTTTTGGCTAAATCCATCATCAAGTCATTACTTACACTATCTTTTGCTGACTGATGACATCTCTGTAAATGCATTTTTCCCTTCACAAAAGAAAAACTCTACAGGAAAGAGCCATCTTGTGTTCGTAACAATATATATGAGTATGTGCTTTAAGTTATAATAAGAAAAAAAAATTCATTAAACAAGTTATTTGGTTGATAGCACACACATATCACCCCTTAATCACTACTTAATCTTTTGAATGTTTTAGGTACTTAACTGCTTTTACTATTCTTAAAAAAAGTTTGGCAATGGTCATAATAAAACTATTTAAATATTCTTCATGAAAAGTAGGCCTATTATTAATAATTAGTTTATGTGGTAGCAAAAACATCTAACTATATATTTCTGCATAATATTACCACTGCTATAAAATATGTTAACTGCTATCAGATATGTCTCATAATTTTGAACCACATTTAGAAGAAAATTGTTTTATCCTTTAATTTTAGCTAAAAGCATTTAAATATATATATAGAAAATATTCTGTGCCTTTTTTATTTTATGTATCATAAATAATTTTGATTGTTCCTATTTATTTAATATAAAGGTAAATAGCTCAGATTTTTTCCAGGTCTTCCAAGAAACAAAGTATGTATGGTTGTAGAAGCCCTTCTTTGGCACATTTCTGTTCTAGGTATTCTACAACCTATATTTGCTTTAGCAGTGTCCCTCATCATCTGTCCTTTAGCATCACTCATTGTATTTTTAGGTATGCCCTTAAGTTGCATGTCCATTTGTTGCTTAAATTTCAATTATTATTATTATTTAGATGCAGTAATGTTTTAATTCTGTTCCATACAAAATGTCTGAGGAGCATGGTATTGTAGAATCCTCTATTGACTAATTAGTTATCTTAATGATTGCCTCTGAAAAGAATGGAAGTAAAATGTATATTATTACATTTATTTAATAAATTGCTAATCATGAATTTTGTAATGTTTGTAACATGAATTCTGTGTAATTATATATATATATATATATATATATATAATTTATTGTTTGTTTTTTTCTATTTTTTTTTTTTTTTTTTTTTTTTTTTTTTGGTTTAACAGTTTGATAGATATTTATTTATTTCTATTCTATGGATGATTTTCTGAATTTGCTGATTTTTGGTTTGTTACTATATTTTATTATAATGTAATTCACAGAAATGTGTGATGGTTTGTTCAGTAATAATGTTATAAACACACATTCTCTCTCCATTCCAAAATATGGAACATTATTAGTTACATTATTTTCATTATTCTAAATTTTGTTTTCTTTCACTTGTTTTTCTCTTATAATTTTTTTGTTAATAGGTTTTTGTTTTAAATTTAATTTCAGTACATGTATAATTAATATTAATAGTTTTTATATGAATCATTTTAATTTTACTTAGTTTTTTTATTGGTTTCTTTAAGTATGTAGTTTTTAGACATTAATTTATAAATTTATGATTAATATGTTGAATTTGTTTGTATTTGATAGTTTGTGGTGAATTATAATTTTGATGCTTAGATCATATATATATATATATATATATATGCCTGTGTGTATATGTATATATGTGTGGGGGTATATTTCTGTGTGTATATATATGTGTATGTATAAAATATTTATATATCTATTTGAAAATAAATTTTTAATAAATTTCAGTAGGATTTAATGTTTGATTTAAAAAAAAAAAAAAAAAAGAGGGAGGAGATGAAACCAACTAAATTATTAAAATTGTATTTATTTTGGACAGCTGCAATGCTGCGTTGTTGCTGTAGGCTAATCTGGGATGTTGCAATGTTCCTCTTTCTTATCAAGAGGCGAGGCCGTGTGCCTTCTAGTGACAGTTGGTTGGTGAAGCGCATTGCAGGACCAGGACTCTCCAATGAACATTTTTTTCAGGTGAATATTATTGTGCTAAGCATTGTTTTTAAATGTTCAAATGATAAATATGATAAAAGTTTGAAACCTGAAGTTAATTATATCTTTACATCATCAAGAATATCGGTCTTCTGAAGGAGATTCTCTATTTTCAGAAATTTTTGTACCCGATTAGCAAATTTTATAGGAAGTTCGTGTTAACCTCTAAATGCTTTAAATACTTTTTTTAAACAATGTATCATTTCTCCTAGAGTTAAGGGTGCCAATCGTTTTTAACTTTACTTAACATAGTGTATATGTGATAATGCAGAACATAAAATTCCAACCAGTTCCTAATCTCTGTTGGGTCTTAAGGTTTCAATCTTATGAGTGATATGGCCTTATATGAATATTCACACACATACTACTTATACATACATGCACACACACACGTTTAATCCCCTCCCCCTTTTGCCAATATTTTGGTTAATTTGAACTAAATTTTCGCTAATCTATTTTATATAATTTTACTTTGAAACATAGACACAAACATATATATATAATATAATTTTTATTTTCAATTTTTCATAATAAGGATTTGTAACTTTTACTGTTAAATGATTTTAAAAAAACCTGCACATCTATTTTGAAAATGATACTGAAAAATCCATCTGAAAATAGTGAGATATTGACTACTTTAATGAAATGTCTTCCTTCCAAAAATTCAAAATTTATTTTAAATTAAAAAGTTATTTAAGAAATTTTAATTTTTACCATCAGATTTTATTTACAAAATTGGTAATTGATTAGACAACTTTAATATGTTTGTTTTAACTAAATTTTTTTTCTCATTTTAGATTACTCCTGAGCAGGCTCTTGCAGCTTTTGAAGCCAAGCTAGAGACAGAAGAATTGAATGCTTTCAGGGAAGAAGTAGAGAGAATTATTTTATTGCCTCAGCAGATTTACAGGTGTGCTGTGGGATAATTAAAAAAAGAACTTTGAAACTTGTATTTATGCAATTTTTTAATAGTTTCATTAGTTAATTTATTTACTTTAATATTTTGGATTGGTTTTTTTAGGGAGTTTGTTGTGCAATGTTTTCATCCATTTTCTGCAACTTTGTGCAAAGAAGGAGTGTATAGAGAAGTTGAGAAAGAAGCTCAAGATCTTCTGTCTGCTCTTAGGGATCAAGTGGATCAGTATGATAAATTTTTTCATTCTAGAAATTTTAATCTGTACTTCAAATTTGAGTTTGACTTTTCTCTGTGAAGTTCCTGATAAAACTTTATTCTATTTCGAGGTTTTTTTTAGGAAAATATGACGTTTGTATTTTTAAGCATTCATAGAGTTTTGAAAGGCTTGTTGAAAAAAATATGTTCTTATTTAGTTCTGTTTTAAATCAAAAGTTGTAGCATACCTTTTGAATGCATGTCAGGAATGATATCAAAATAAATTAATATCTTATTCATTTTTTTTCCCTTTCATTTTGTGTTTTCTGTAATATATTTCTAAATAGCATTTTTCACGAATTACATTTTCCTCCAAAATCTGTAACTTTTTGATTCATTGACAAGGAAAATATAAGTTTAATTTTCTTAATGTAAAAAAGCATCATTATTATATGCATAATAATTTTGGCTGCAATTTTTTTTTTTTTTATCAAATACCATTTTAACCATCTAAATACATTTTTAAGTTGCTTATTTCAATAATAGAACTCTTCTTTTTGTTGATTGCATCTTTTTTTCATTAGTCGAAAGAAAGAGCTTCAGACAGGGCTGAGTGTAAATGTTAGGTCAAAAGTCAAGCTGACTGCTTCTGATTTACAGGTTAGTGAAAATAATTGATTTCTTCTATATAATTTGTAGCTTACCAGATAATCTCTCTCTCTCTCTCTCTCTCTCTCTCTCTCTCTCTCTCTATATATATATATATATATATATATATATATATATATAATATATATATAAATTTCTCTTTTAGCCAACCCTTCATGTTGCTACTGTAGTACTGCAGAGATTTTTTCCAATTCATGTTTTGAAAAGATTGCAATTAAAAGAAGAAGATTTTTGGGACAAAAAAGGACTGTCTTTTAGAGACTGGCCTGGTTTGTACCTGTTCAATATTTTTTAAAATATGATCTACTATATTCATTTTGAAAATTCAGTACTAATGAAGGTTTCAATCTGATTTTCATTTAATAAAGGTTTTGCTGCTCAACTTTTAACAGAAGTTTTTTCCATTGATATACTGACACCTTTGGAAGATAGTGATACACGATATCGCTTGGAAGTAAGTTTATATTTATGTCTTTAATTCAATTTCTGAATAATTTTAATAATAAAGCAACTTTTGAAGTTAATTAAAACATTTTTTTTCCCAAACTTTTTTCAATAATAATTATGAGCTCACTCACATTAAAAATTTTTTATCCTTTTATTTTGATGTATAATAAGAAGTCTATTTACATATACAATGGATTTTTAAATGAGTTAAGTACCTTAGTGATTGAACAAACTGCTTAACATATGGAATTAAATTTGCTCTGATTTATGTTTGTTCTTGATTTTATATTACTTTAGAATCTGTTTTAAATTTTACATAATAAAAGCAAAATACTGTATACAATGTAAATTATAAGTAATATATTTTCTATTTCTTCATATTCAGTTTGTCTTTCTCAAATAAAAGGAAGGAAAAAAAAATCTTGGATTCCCCCCTCCCCTTTTAACAGTTATTATTCTTTCACAGAGATAAGCAAGAACATGAAGATAGTATTGTTGATTAATAGTTTGACCTTCAGAAACCAAGTGTAGGTGCAAAATCCCATGAATATTAAAAAAAAAAAAAAAATCATTATCACTTTGATTTTTTATTTGCTCATTCAAGTTTTTTGGCTCTTAATGAAGATGTGCTATTCCAGTGCATGGATTGTTTCAGGATCATAAGTAAAAAACTACAAATCGCCATACATTGTTATCCTTTCCAATAAGTTTTGGTCATTTTCAATGGTATTCAAAGTGTCAGTACAAACACTTTTGCAAGCTTCTTGTTCAAACATGAGAATTTCAGGCACTAATTTGACACAAATTTTTTGCATGTTAGAATTGTTATGTAAAAATTGCCTCATGGATTATTTGTCAATTCCTACATTCTCAGCAATTGCACGAATACTTAATTGACTGTCATATAGAACCAGATTTCCAATTATTTTCGACATTGTCATCCGTTTTTGATGTGGAAGGGCAACCCTGGGCATGAATCAATCCATGTGTTGATCAGGAATGACAGAATAGTCCCACTGTAGCTCATGTATGTCGTAAGAGGCGACTAAAATGGGTACCCAGCATCTGGGGATATAGTCGGGCACCCTGCCCATGGGGATTATATCAGGGGACCTCAGGGACTTGCCTTCTTTAGGCAAGTATGGACATCATGACCCCAAGGTACCTTAGTGATCTTTTTCTCTCCCATGGGGTTTACTGTCTTTGGTAAACACGGGTGACGCACCCCCGGGATACCCTAGCAATCCTTCTCTATTTTCATTCCTCCTTCTTGTCAACCAATTTGTCTCTTCCTCAATTTCTTCTTGTCTAGACCACAGTTAACTCTTGTGTGGCACAACATAGCCATATTTGGCTTATGCGCCAATAGACTTTACTTTCTTGCATGACCTTTTTGTCTATCAATCTTTCTTCAGTGTTTTAGTGTCTAGATCACAGATTTAACTTGTTTGATGCAGTATGGCCACATCTGGCTCTTGCACCAATAAAACTTCATCATCATCACCTGGGCATGAATCATCTTCATCGTCTTCTCGGACATCTTGAAAATGCTTAAACCACTCAGAAACATGTGCATACAATAAACATTCATTTCCATACACTTCTTTCAATAAGTTATTAGTTTCAGTAGTGGTTTTTATAAATTTCATGTGAAATTTCACAATAATTCATTGCTCACTTATAATTTTTACAGTGAAACAAAAGGAAAAACTCTAATACGAACAAAAGCTATGGCTATATAGATTTGTTTACAGAAGTGAGAGGCACTGCATTCAAAAGAGAAAGCTTCATGCTAAACATATGTTTCCACCACTGCATATATATGTGTGTGTGTTTAATGTTTTCCTAGTTTTGATTAATGAATTTGCTGCATGAATATAATTTTTAAATATGAATATTGATTACATTAAATAACTATTTCTGCTTAAAATCTCAAAAATTTTTAGAAATTGTATTTCAAGCATCTTATTTAATGATCTAAAACGTTTAAAATCATTTCTGAAAAATTATGAATATATAAAACATAAATATCAATAAAAACCAATTAAATGTCATCTAGAGTTAAAATAACACCATGTATTTTACATCTTACATAAAAGCATCTACATTTCTTGGAGAAGTTTCAAATAAATTTCCTGAAATAAGTATTCTCCCAATTGGGAGGAGAAGGAAAAAAGGTTTTTTTTTTATGATTTACTTTGCTTTTCGTAATTTACTTTGCTCTTCGTAATCTCTGTGATTTGGAAGGAGCATTGTAGTATGGATGCTTTTTAGGTTTCTTTGGCGATGGGAGTTAAAATGCTGAATTATTCAGGTAAAAATCACGAAGTGTAACTATTGTATAGTTATGTGGACTGAAGCCAAATTTGAATATTGCAATATGGTTATGTTACGTAAATATAGGATTGCTAGACATATATTCTAATAAGTGACTCTGCCTGTTTTATTCACGAAAAGGGCTAAATTTGTGTTCATGGTGTAAACAAGGTATTATTCATACAATAAATTATCTTTAAAATAGAACATTGAAAATCATGTTTCATTTTTACTTTACCTTCAACTCTTTGTTACAAATCTATAGATTAAAATTGATATATATAGCTCCATCTATATATAAAATATGAACAGTCTCTGAAACTGGTTGCACAAATTTTTGAAGCAAGGATATAAGTATTTTTCACAAATTTATAAATATGGTGACATTTTTAACAATTTACACTTGATTATTTTATATGTGTAAATTACATATACAGAAAATTTTTCAAATCTGAACATTGTGATTTCATCATGTTAGCATATTTTACAATTTTTAGGAAGATTAGAAATCGACCTTAAGGATTGAGTAGATCCCAAGTGATTTAAAATTCTATACAGAAATAGTAAAAAATTAACCTGCTTTAAACCAAAATGATCCCAACATGACTAAGAAGGATCTTCCACCTCCTCTGCCCTTGATAGCAAGGGATCATGGTTATAAGCACATGGCTGGTGTTTCATTTGAATCATGGGTTTTTAGTCCAGGCTGATGTTAAAGACTCGTGTAACGGGGCTGAAGCACGAATCCTCTCATTGAGATAGTATAGGAATTAGAAATGCATTGTCCTTATCACTTGACTATGGTTCAAAATTACGAGGTCCAGTCCTTGCATTGCATCTTAATGTGATGTTAATAAACAATCAATCAAGTCCTTCAGTATTCAGTCTATATTGATCAGGCTGACTGAAAATGATACCTTTACTTAACAAGACCTCTAATATGTACTATTACTACCTAGAGGAATGTACAAAAATCCAGCCTTATACAGAGGATAAACACTGCCAGATAATGCCATGTATAAGAACAAAAGATTTGGAATTTTACATAATTCAGCCAACTCGCTTTCATTTGATTAAAACCACACTCATGAGAGAGCTTGCAAGCACATGACTGTATTCGAAAGAGATCTTAAGAGCTATGGAATTACAATGGAAAAAATAGCTAACTTGTTTCCAGGGAAGAAGTAATTTTACCATGTCAAAAAGACTAAGGAAACATGAGATATTTACAAGTTAAATACAGTGTTATATATGACAGTAATAATCCATTCATCCAAGAAAAGTTCTGAAGCAATGCAGTATTATAACTAATTACACTACTCCTTTGCCAACTGTTAAATGAACTCCAGATGCTTAAAATGTAATGAATGCCATTACACTGGTGAATTTCAAACAATAAAAAATTAGGAAACTCAAAAGAGATTAAATGGGAATTGAAAATTGTGTGACATCTTGAAGGAATTGCTCAGCTTTCCCCAAACTTAAAATTGTTAAGGGACATCTAACATTCAAACCCCTCATACTCTTACCATAGTAATATTGGCCCATTAGCGAAGATTCTTCGTATCTAGCACTACAATAAGTATTCTCCCAATCGGAAGGGGGGGTGCACTCAATAATAGGTGATCAAATTCACAGCTATAAATATCCAAACTGAGCCTAGTTATCCTTAATTCCTTCCCTCCCATTAAAATAAAAAGAAAGGATATCTTTCAGTATTTGATGTCTTTAATGAATTACTAAACTTACTCGAATCTCTTTCCCAGGTTTAATAAATGCCTATCACCCCATATATCAATAAGGATCTAATTCATTGCTTCTATTTATATGTTCCCCCATTTGTGACTAACTCCCCAATAGAAAAGAACTTAGAAGTGACTACTTTACTGTGCATGCATATTAATAATGTGTATCATTCTAGCCGAGGCTGTTGTCATGATTCATATATAATAAAAATTAGACAATGTGTTCTCATCAACAAGGCATAAAATTGTAATCTCCCCTCCATGATTGACTTCACTCTTAACACATAATTTCTATTGTCAGAATGGCATCTTATTTCTCGCAGAGCTTAGCTGAGATCACAATCCACACTTAACCAATTAACAAAATAGTTGGAGAATTTCCTTCCCTGATAGAAATGCAATCACTAACTTTGAAATCTTTTCACTCTTTATGAACAAACTTGCATTTCACTCTAACAACTGTGAATTGAGTGACATGTCACCAAACTTTCACAAAACATCTTTAAAGCACCATTCAAACCATTTACTCACATTAATTGCACCCAATTTTCTCTCTGATTTAAAAAAAAAAAAAAAGTGTAAACTACCTCAATATAGCATGCCACTGCTTCCTCAAATTGGAAGAAAATGGCTATTCTCAGAAATATATTTTCCAAACTTTTCTACCCTTTTTTAAATGTTATATTCCTATTGGCTTCACCCACTCATATATGTTTTACTCTAAAATGAAGCTATCTTAAAAATTTCTAGCTCTAAATACTTTTTTAATACTTTGTTACTCAAGACTTAACTTTTTAATAAATTAATTTCACCTCTGGTCAAGTGTTAGACCTCTTATTACACCACTACTCGTAGTTACAGCAATTCTGAAGATTAAAGTTTACGAGAACGAAGTACTTCAACATCTATTGAACGACACAGAAATTAACATAAAATCTTTGAAGCCAATATTTTAAAGAAACGGATAATTTTACCTTTAACCCAATTTGATATTTACTAAAACTTAATCAAAAATTAAGTTTTCAATAATTATTAATTTAATACAAAAGTTGCTTTTTTCCTGTCCTTCACAGGCTCAAGGTGTAAACCTTTCTCGCTATACTGAAATGTTGCAATCAGTTGCTTTACAGCCCAATGTGGATTTTAGCAGTGTTATTCATATACCTAAAGGTAAGAGAAAAAAATAACTTTTTGCAAAGTTTTTTAAAATATATATTGAACAAAACTAAATTTTAAACACTCTATTTTAGGAAAAATACATGTTCATTCTCCTTATTTGGATTTGAGCACATTTAATCCCATGAATAACACTGTTTCTACAGCCAAGAAGAAGGAAACAAAAAAGTGAGTGTGCTGGTTTTGCACAATTTAGATTTATTTGTGTAACATTCCTATTGCTACTTGATGAATCTTTATACAAATATGATTTCACTGTGCAATTTCAGGCAGCAGTTGTATCCTTGGAGAAAAAAGCACAAAGTGAACCACCCTGAAAAAATTCTCATACCCTTACCTCTTCCTCACCCTGTGCAGATTGCAGTCATCATCTTTAATAGAGAAAATGAAGATCCCATCCCCATTGAATCAGAACTTTGTCAGGATATCTTAAAGGTACTAGTATGAAATTTATTTGTAAATAAATGGAATTTTGATTATTTCTGAAAATTTTTCAGTGTTTTTCATAAAATTTCTAAAACTGAAATTAAAGGCTGAAAAAAAGTAATAAATTGTTCTGGGAAATTTAAAAAAAAAAAACTTTAAAGGAACCAAAATATTTTTTAGAATAATCTTATACATGTGATCATATAAACTTTTATATATAATAGTAACCTCGCTTTCAATTCTGAAGATCTTCATAGATTATTCTTTTGTCTTTCAACCACCTGTAACATTATGTTATAGGAAATTGAGAAGGAACATTTTCACTTAATTGATGCTCTTTTAATATCCTGCTCCACAATTAAATTCTGCTTTGACCAATTTGATTCAAGCATTCTGAGGCACACCCCCAAAGTGGCCAATCACGTAACAGTAATCACGTTTGATCCCTGAAATTTTTTAAATTTCCTTAATCCCTCACTTAATGACTTCTGGACATTTGTATCCTGATCCTTTTAAAATTTTAATTTTTACTTTTAATTAGTTCTGGAACAAACTGTAATTAAAACCTTTTATTAATAACCTTTTTTTCTAAATCATGATGAGAGGATAAAATTTAATTTGTTAAACTATTATTATTAATTGTATGCTATTGCCTTATCCTTTTTTTTTTGAAAAAAAAATATCTTTATACAATTCTCTTTTACTCTAAACTTTTCCTATCTTCGACTGTGATTTTTAAAACCATATAAATTCTATTTTCTAAAAATCGTGAAATTAGAGCAAAAATTTAATTAATTATTGGATATTACAGGCTATAGCTGATGGCTCCAAGAGTGCTGCCATACTGATGTATGAGTATGAAGATAGTCCTGCAGATGGTCAGAGTGTTGCAACCACCGCAGATGAGTACAGAGCTGTGACTTCTGATTTGGAGACTGTGGCATCTGAGGACCGCTTTAGCCGATCCAGCTTGAGTCGTAGCCAGCAGTTGAGTACTGGGGATAGCATTGCTGTCAATCTGGCATCCACAGAGGATGTCACTCTGGAGCCTGAGGATCAAAAAGTGACTTACAGTCACAGCTCATACAGCACCACTGTGTAAAGGGGGAAAGAGCCCCTTCTGTTCATTATTCTAGTTCTCATCTTTTATTGCAATGACTCATGTGGGAAAATGCTGTCCCTGGCACAAAAAAGAGAGTGAGAGAAACATTGCTGCATAAATACTGCCAAAAGAAATATACATGCAATTTCTGCTTCCTGTGCTTGTGAATGTAATGTTTGTTGTGTATTTATCAAAAAAATTTTAAGTGGCGATTTTTAAATGTTGAATGAGACTAACCAAGATGTTGGGTAGAAAAGTTGATATAATTTCTTTATATTTAGAATTTAGTTGTGTGTCATGCTACTTTGAACTTTAATTTTGGGATTAAACATTCATCCAGTTATATCAGAATATGGAGGTGCCCTAGCTCAATTGCTTATGTCTTTAAAACAGATTGCATATTTTAAAGGGATATCATCATATCTGTATTGTTGGTGTAAAAATATTTACTCACTTGAGTGTCAAATGATCAAACTAATTTGATAGAATTTTAGTACTATTTATTTTAGCTTGAGCTATTCCTCCTCCTGATACTTTAAATTTTGTTTTCTACAAAATATTGGTATTACTTGAAAAAAAATATGGGGATGTAAAGTTTAAAAATTAAAATAAGTTAGTTTTTGCTTATAAAAAGAAAAGAATAAAATATTTACATGCATTAAAAAGCATGTTTTAAAATTTACTTTGTTTAAAAGCTGTATTCTTGTAAAATAGTTAATATAGCTTTAAATTCCTTTATGTAACTTATCATAAAGAAAATTTATTACTTAAAAGTAATAAATTTTTCAGCATTAAATATACATTTTTATTTGCATGCCTATAGTTAAGTAAATGAAACATATTATAATAATTTGAAATATATATTTAGCTTGACTCAAACACTGAAATTCTGGTTGTGCAATTATGTGTTGTTTCTTTATCGTTACTATTTTGTTAAATTTTTTTTTTGTTTTGTTTTTCCATGAAATATTTTGAATAGTATACATTCATCAAACTCATTTTTTATACAGTTATTGCTTTTATGTTATGAGAAATAATTGTCTATACAATGTTTCGATAACTTCTCAAGTTTTATTGAATTTTTTATATATTTATATATATATTTGCTTTTAAAGAAAGGCTTATGCATTTCAGTTTATTAGCAAATATAATTTTAATCTAGTTGAAATTTTTTTATTTCTATATTTATCGAAGTTGTTAATGCATTTAGTGACGCTGGTGATAGTTATGTATATTTCTTGTGTGTAGTTCATTATGCTACATGAATAATTTGTAAATATAATTGTGTATAACTCTTACTAAATATAGCAGAAGCTGGTCTTCAAAGATTTTAAATTTATAACTTTTGTTTATTTATAATTTATATATCTTTTGTTTTACTTGGATTGTTTAATTTTCTATTTTACAATGAGGTTGCAGCATTTGATAGAGCTTATCTGAATAACACTTATATGCTGTATTTGTAGTAGAATCAAATGATTAGTTATATATTATTTATAATAAATTTGATAAATTAATTAGATATCATTCATTCTCAATGTGATTATATAGTATATATATATATTAGCTTGAAATAAAGAGTGGCATATCTATTCATCATTTGCAATGATGAATAAATATATTTCTTTGAATTAAGAAATTGCTTGTCGAAATATGACATAAGAGCATTTTTCACAGATTTAAAACCATGTTACAGTAAAAAAACTCAATTATTTTGCATAACTATAAATTAAAATGTTCCTTATTTTTAATTATGTTTCAATTAATACTAATTGATTACAAAAACACATTGTTTTAAATTTGAAGATTTTTAATAGAACATTGCTGATCATATAAATTCTAATTGTTGATTTCTGATCTCAACTGTTATTCTTATTCACAACTTCCAACTTAAAGGAGTACATTGGTTGCAACTCTAATATGTTTGAATTATTATTAAAATTAATTTTAAAATCTTTGATTTTGTAGGTTTGAAATTTCAATTTTTAGAAAGTATACCTTGAAAAAAATTATGACATAACATAGTTAATTAATGTGCATCCATTTCTTTTATATTTTTGGATTTTTACTATTATATTAATGTCCATTGGCATAGTTTAATGTTTACATGAAAAAGTTAATTTTTCATCTATGATATATCATATTTTATTCTTCAGAAACATCAGTTAAAACAATACTACATTTAAGCATTGATCCCCTCCCATTTTTTATATATATAAATAATTATTTTGAAAATGCAAATAATAGTTAATTGCTTTTTAGTAATTTTGTTGTACTTTGTGCTGAAGATTGTTTTTGTTCCGTAATTTGTGCACAAAAAGGGAGATTTGTTTTAAAATTGTAAATTTTATTACAGAAAAATTTTACTGTTTATAAAATTAGCTCTTGATAGCTTTATTTTACATTCAATATTTTAAGGGGGATGGGTATTTTTATTTGGCTGTGAATTTTTCAGAAATATTTCTTTCTGATTGTGTGGACAAATTGAATCAATATCTTGAATACAGTTTCTGAATTTCTTCAGGGTTCAAGACCAAATTTGGAGATTTTTTTTAGTGAAGTACACACTTCTTGAAATTTTTGTTTAGAAACTGTCTAAAACAATTGAATAATGTTACTCAGGGATTTTAATATTCCAATTTAAAATTTAATATATTTAATATTATAATTTGTATGATAAGTTGTGATTACATTCAGATTGTTGTTCTTAATCGAGTTGTTTTTAAATTTTTTGAAGCATAAAAAGAACTCCATTATTGAAGTCCAACCATCCCTTGTTGAAGCTAATAGTATTTTTAGAATTTGACGCTTCATTTGCATTATATTCTTCTAACTTGCTATACTCTTATACTTTTTATAGTTTATTTGAAACTTAACACATATTCTTTGTTATCGGAGATAATTTAAAAAATCATTACAAGTTTATAGAGTTTAAAAGATTTTAACAATGTATTTTTAAAGTTATCTTTGGAAGAATTTATCTGAAACTATTTGGATATTTTCATTTTTTTTTTTTTTTTTTTTTTGTTTGGTTAGTTGGAGGATAAAATAATGGTTATATACATGCATGCACACAGTTTACACACATGCAGTTAAATAAGATAAATATATTTGAGTTCCTATGTTTTGTTTAAAAATATTTCTATTAATTTAATACCTTATTTCAAATAGTTTATTTTTAATTATTAGATTAGTCTGCTAGAACAAGAACATTTAATTCATAATAAGTATTCTAATTACAGAAAACTAATCTAGAAATCTTTCTGTATAAATTATCATCGCTTGAAAGAATTTCTAATGTGCAAGTCTTCTCAATCACATTTTAAATTTTTTGTGAAAATATTTTTTTTCATTGAAATTTATGTATTCAGTAAATCTTTAACCATTTTTTTTGACAATATTTTCAACTAATGTTTGAGTTCTTGAATTAGGGATTTTAAATTATAATATCTTTCTTATGCATTCTGTTCATGTAATATTTTGAAGTATTTTATGACATTATGAGATATATTGTTGTATCTATTTTAAAAAGTTTGTATGTCTGTTGTGTCATAAAACCTTGAAATATACAGCTAAGTTTATTTGAAGTGTTTCAGTTCCAAAATTCAAAATATTCATTTTAAAGCTGCATTAAAGCTTTTAATTTTTTTTAAAAATTAAAATTTGTTAGACCGAGAAAGAAATTTATTATATGAATATTAAAATGTTGAGCAGTTAAGTGTAATTTTTTTTCTCTGACGTATAATTTTACTCTGTATAAGAGTGCTTTATTGCATTTGAAATAGATATTCTAGATTTTTTTTTTTTTTTTAATATTTTAAAATGTACCAAACTAATAAAGAATACTATTAATCTCAACAAGGTGTAATGCTATTTAATTATGTTTGTAGAAAAACTTGCCTGTACTTTTATCTTTTGAGCCTATGTCTGTAATTATCTTCAGTCTGTGGATATATTTTCTCTATGATAATTATTTAAAAAACTATTTTTATAATTAGGGAGTTATTAAGAAAATATATATGTTTATTTGTTGTCTGAACCATATCAAAAATTAAGATATTGTGTTAAACTATATCTATGTAAACTATTTTATAAATGATGTTCTTTAAATTTTACTTTTTTCATTCAATTTTCATATATTTTTAATTGAATGTTATTTATTTCCTGAGTTAGCTTAAATGAAGACTGTAATATATGTAATGTAGTAATGTTTTTTCCCATTAGTTATTTTTTTTATTGAATTTTAAGTTTTGTGCATATGTACAAATAAAAGTATGTAATTTTGAATCAAGAAGTTATGAAAAGAAATTTTTTAAGGCATCTTTGTAAAATTTTAATTTATGTTTTTGAGATAAATTAGTATATTTCTTGTAATAATTATCTTTAAATTAGTATATTTCTTGTAAAAGGGAAAAGAAATACTTAATTTAATAAGAGTTTTGTGTGTGTCAGAGTTCTAAATACAAATCATCACAATTTTTAAATTTGAAAAAAGTCTCATTTTTATAGCTGTTTTTTTATGGATTTAATATATCTTTATTAATAAAATGACGGTATAATTTATTTGGTTACATATAGCTGTATTCTGTACCCTCAACATTGTCATCTCATTGAAAGTTATGCTGACAAATAAGTATGTACGTTTGTTTTGACCAATTTACATCATTTTTTTTTTTTTTTTTTGACATTCTTATGATCAGAAGTAATATATGTCAATGTTTTTATTTATTTTTTAATGCATCACTTACATATATCCTTCTACATTGAGAATTTATAACCATATAGAACAGTGATGGGCAAACATCTTGGAGAGCAGGCAAAAAAAAAGTAAGAAAAATAATATTATTTATTCTAAAATTTTAAGAAAAGTATAGAAATGTTAATGTGATTAATAAAATGGAAACTGCCTTTTTCAAAAGTTCTTTAATGTCCTAATTCTGAGAGGTGATGCTAAATGCTCTTCTATCAGTCTACTTCTAATAGAATTCTTCCCTAACATTATTGGTAAAAAACACTTGTTCACATACATAAAATCCTGAAATGTAGCACCAATTTTGTGTGTGTTAGATATTAAATTTGGGAAACTTGCTTTCAATTATAAGATTTATAAAACTTCAATTTTAAAACATTAAGAAACAACAGCTTAAGATGATTGTTCAATTGTAACACAATTAATTCAAGGTGTGAATTTGGCCTCACTGCTTCATAATTTACGTTAAAAAGCATGCTAAATATATTCAATTCTATTTGAATAGCATTGAAATCTAAGCTCAAACACAAATGCAGTTTTTTCCAAGACATCTTGGTAACTCTTAAGCTTGTCTTGATTTACTGTGGGTTTTGAATTTAACCTCGAGAAATGGAACAAATCGTTTTTAGCTAGCTGCCCAGCAAACAGATCAAGTTTTAGGGGGAAACTTTTAAGATGAGCGTTTGATAAATATGTGAAATGAATATAATGTTTTTAAATTGTGATGGACCAGATAGAACCTTCAGATGGAGCATAGTTTGCCCATCTCTGATATAGAATAAAATTAATTTCATTGACAATAAAAGTTAGACAAAGGCTCTAACTGTATCCTTTTCATTGGAGAAGGAATTTTAATTTCATGAGAGATTGGCCATATTTGATATGTACTTGAAAAGCTTGATATCAGTTGTGCATCTGTAGAAAAAATGTACATTGTTTGTGACACATTTTTTGCAGGTTTTGCAAAATGAGATGTATGGGAAAAAATGCAATAAGTGAACTTATCAAAGTGACACTATTACTTTTTGACAACATTCTTTTGAATATTAAATGTAGTTGATGTCATTGTTTAAATGTTTAATGCTTTTAAATTACTTTATGTTGGACATGACTATGCAATGGAATTTTAGAAGATTCATCTACATTCTTGAAGAAGAAAAAATATGTATAATTTTCTTCATTGCTTTTTTTTGTGTATAACTTGGGTGTACAATACATGCACAATAAAATTGAAAGGATTGAATAAAAATTAATTTCTCTTTGTCAAATTAGGCACTATTTTGGAGTGAATGAATATATATATATATATAAAACAGGCAATGTACATTGAAGTGAGAATCTGTATGTTTTTCTCTAAGAAAGTTTCTTTATTCTGATTCATCATTACTCTTATATTAATCTTTAGGCTGTATTGACATTTCTTGTGCCTGACATGTAAAATTCATATTCATTGCTGGGAATTTCTGTAAAATATTGTATCTCCCAAGTATGTACTAGTTATAAAAAAAAATCATCTAAAAATAAAAGTACTATATTACTGAAAAATGTGAGCAGTTTTTATGTGTTCTTGATTTGAATTATTTTTCAAACAATGTATTTTGATATAGAAATTGTGACTGAAGAATTGTTTACAAAAACAATCGGCAATTTCCTTTTCATAATTTTATAAGTGGTCACTGTCTCGTGGGTCACGAAATCGCGCGGTTCGAACCTGATGCCACTAAAGCGGGGATGATGCACATTAAATCTATTAAGGCTGTAAATTGTCCCTTTGGAGCAGAATGAAAATTAGGAGTGGAAGTTACAGTTTTAAGTGTCGTCCTCATCATTTGACCGAGGCTCAAAATTACATAATCTGTTTATCAATAAACAATCAATCAATCAGTCATAAATTTAGAGAAAATTATTATTGTAGTGATAATTTTGCAATGTAATTAATTATCACAATACTTCATTGTCCATTTCCACTGTGAATCTTACGCAGATATATATATCAGCGCATGATTCATAGTGGATATATATTTATTTGAAAATGTTTGATGAAGTATAAAAAGGAAATAACTACTACCCTCCAAAAAATTAAATTTGTTCAACTCGCGTGTTTAATATCTGATTTAATCTTTGTAAAAAGTGTTAGTAAGAAATCAACTATTTATTATACTTGAAAATGTCCAATCTTATGCAATAAAGTTCTCCTTTACATGTTTCACTGCTCACTTTCATACAACAAAAGTTAGGATGAAGACTGTTTTTGTTTTATTATTACTAGGTTTCTCGAATTATAAAAGTTTATAAATTGCATTTAAAAACGATGTAAAAAAATATCAATTAATAGTAAACTTCATTGATTGCTTAAAGTACACTTAGAAGCACCATGAGGGCTACTGACGATAGAAATTTTTAACCACGATCAGATGACCAGGATACCACTTGTAGAGGCGCTCTATTCTCCTGAATTTCACACCACGCCATCGTGAGGACTTTGAGCCCATCAGACTTAAAGGGCATCAGCTTTATATGTATTATATTGATAATTTTTTAGCTCTTGAGCCTGTACGGTCAAGAGCCCAAAAATCCAATCCGGAATTTAGATAACTGAATAATTTTATCAATACCCAATAAGTTTTAATATTTCTGGAGTAGATTTTACCTAATAAAAATTGAGGATTTTATAGAAAATATATAAAAAAAATGAAGGGAATTAGTTATAATTTAAACGAAGAAGTTTCTCCCATAATACATTATAGAAGGTGGTCCATTGTCCCATGGGGAAGTAGTATCTCTTGTCAGCGAGTTCAGATGAACTGTGGGCATGGCTATTTTCTCACTTCATTGAACTTTTTTTTAAAAAATCTGCATGATATGATTGATCCCCAGTGAGAAAATGACAATAAAGTAATATGATACGGAACTGCATCATAAAATTATCGATGTTTAATAATCTTCAATAAAATTATGAAAAGTTTTTTTTTTATCTGACTGGCCCACTCTGGCCACAGTTAATAGTAGCAATTCTAAACTAATTTTAAAACGTTATCAGCATTGCAATAGATCGCAGTATTCACGTGAAGATTCTCAACGTCAAAAATCAATTGACACCAGTTCATGATCCAAGTGAATTTTTTCCAAGTAAAATTGCCTTGAAATAACCTCAAAAGTTCACAATATCGAATTTTACATTAAGCATTAATTATAGGATGTCTCGATTTTTCAAGAATGAGTGCCTTTGATGTTGGTTCTACATTGGAAAACTCATTTGTAATCGATGAAAGATCACCTTGGCTTTGAAAGTGAGGCATCTGTTTGGGCTCACTTTCGGGTGACCGCGGTAGCCTAGTGGTCATGGTTTCGGATTCGTGGCCGGCGGTTTTCATTCAGTCGCGGGTTCGATCCTTGGCCACCTAAGACCCGCCGTGTCGCCGGGGTTGATGTACGTTAAATCTGCCGGGGCCCAAAGTCCTCCCGCTGACGAGGTGTGGATGTTAAGAGAGGGGGTGCCAGCTCAGGTGTCGTCCTCGTCACTTGACCGTGGTTCAAAATTACGAGGTCCATGGTTCAAAATAGCCCTCGTGTGCGACGTTAACAAAAAAAAACTTAACTAAAACTTCGGGTAGCAATCTACAAAAGAAACATAAATCGGGGTACCGAATCAGGTTTTGATCAATACTTTAAATTGTGATGTCATTAATCCATGCATTGCGCGTCGTTAATAAATCAAATGGATTTGAAACAGCACACATCCTTCACTTGATAGAAATATGTTAAATCAGAACACATTTTAAACCCCTTTATTTCCCATTTATCTTACAGTGTTCCTAGAATTTAGAAACATTTAAACATACAGTTTTTACATTAAAGTAATTAATACATATCAGTTATATACAATAAAAGACCATCACACGCTGGCCAATTTTAAAATATATTAATATCGGAGTGAATCCCACTTTATCAACATCAGCCTTGAAAAAGTTTTATTTCTCTTTCATATTTTGTATCTCATTGTATATGCAAAATCAATAAATTATTTTATGCAAAGATACTGAAGACACATTTTGCGAATATCTTTCCATTTTATTATATTTCAATCATATGAGAACTTATATTGCACAAATTAATAGAACACTGTCTACTCTAAATTTACATGATTTTGCACTTGGAATGTTTATATTATCCAAAATATCTTCTCTTAAATGCTTTAGTTTATTGGCAACTTCTGATTATAATTTACAAATTATTTTGTATTGATTTCCCCCGATCTTATTCTTATTCGGTCCGTATGATGTCCCTGAGGTCATTGTTTCGGCAATGTTTTATCCAATCTTTGGTGCATCGCTTCAGTTTTGGGTTGAAAGCTGTTCCTTCGGGACACTTCTTCTCGGTTCCTTTCCAGTTGATGCACTCGATGTAGAACAGGCAATTTGACGAAGGAAAACAATCGTTTTCACTCGAACATTTATTTGCTTCATCTGAAACGAGCAATATTATTTTTCATCGTTAGTAAAATATTTTCATTGACTTCCTGCAGAACAAGTTATCTCGCCAAAACAATTTTAATTAACTATCTTTACTGCAATGTTACGCTTATTTGATAAGTTAAACTTAACGTTGTTGAAAAGAATACTTAAGGTATAGATAATTCTAAAACATGCTCTTATTTAATTATTGAACAACGATGCGTATCGTTTCCATTATTCAACATTACAAATTTCTAAAAACAATGAAATGGAAAGTTAAAAAAAAAAGACGAAAATTTTGTAAAATTTTCCGAGATTATATTGATAAATTAACATTAAAATAATAAAGAGAATAAATTGTAATGATAAAATCTAAAATAGTTGAAGAAAATATAGCTTAGATGCAGTATACGCCCGGACACCCAAGTTCAGTGGGTTTTATTTCATTAACTAAATATGAGCAATATTTAGGCCTAATATGACAATTGACATGCGCGAAGTTTTGAGACCTCAGGGACTTGCCTTCTTCAGGTAAGCTCGGGCATCATGACCCCGAGGCACCCTAGTGATCTTTTTCCTTTCCCATGGGGTTTACTGTCTTTGGTAAAAACGGGCGAAACACCCCCGTGTTACCCTGGCGATCCTTCTCTATTTTCAACTTCTCAATTCTTTTCAATTTGTGTCTTTTTTTCCCTTCAATATTTTCACGTCTAGACCACAGTTAAATCTTGTTTGGCGCAGCATAGTCACATCTGGCCCTTGCGCCAATGACCTTCACATTCACTCACGCGCGAAGTTTTGCACAAAACATCTCATTTGTCAATAAATAAAACTGCACCACACCGAGGTTATACTGGATTATCTCCAAAAATAAATGTAAAACGATCTAAAATATATTGTAAAAACGCTTGTCACTGCATGAAATACTTGCTACGCTAGATGAGAGTCGAATTTTTTTTAAAAACATTAAAGCCTCAAAGTATGCCAAAAAGAAAGTCAATTTGAGAGGAATTAATTGAAGGTCTCCAAGCGAAAAAAGAAAGCCCTTAGGGACTTATTTTCTTTAGAAAGGTACGGGAATCACATGGTCCGAGGTACCCTAATGATTTTTCCTTTTCCCAATGGGCTTACTGTGTTTGGTAAATACACCCCCTGGATACCATAAAAATCTTTCTCTACATTTTCGACCGTCTTTGTCAACCAATTTTTATCTTTTTTTCCCCCTGTCTAGAATGCAGTTCAATAAAATTCGGCGTAGCTTAGCGAGATTTAGCTCTTGCACCGTAAGCCCTACTATCACTAAATCCAGAGAAAAATGGCTACTTCCCAAATGTCTTAAAATTCAGAATTCAATTTAACCTTAATTTCAAAAACTTTTTAGGTTCTTCATTACATATAAATTAAGCTATTATATAAATCGATAAGTGATAAAGAGCAGAGAGTATTTAATTTCTTATGCAAGTTTTACTTCAATCCGATAAAGCGGCAGCGGTAGTGTAATGATTATAGACGCTAATTCGTGGCCGGCGTTGTTTCCGTCTAGTCCTGATGCCACGAAAGACTCGCCATGTATCGGGACTGATGCACTTTAAATTTATCGTGGCTCTGAATCCTGCGATTGGCATAGTGTGGAAATTTGGAAAGGTTGGTACCAGATGTGTCGTCTTCGTCACTTAACCGAGGTTCAGAATTGTGAGGAATATTACCAATATCTCTTACGTTGCTGCTAAAGAAATGATGTTAATAATCAATAAAAAATGAATCCGATAAGAACTTTCAGATAATTTTTAATTGTTATAAGAAGTATTTTGGAAAATTAATTTCATTCATGATGAGAGTAGGCACACGTGAACTTTCTAATTACAAAAATAAACACACAAGCTGTTTACTTTATATATGTTTTTGTTCGCATTACAAGGACCATTTTTCCGACAACTCATTGGTTAAACGTACTCTGGAAACAGAAGTAACCACTCCGAAAAACTCCTGAGTACATCTAAACCATATATTCTTTAGCTTCCTACCTCTGCAACTAATGAGAAACCTCCCACTATGAATCACATAACAGCATGTAAAAAAATCATCCAAAATCTCGAGACTCAACAATTGCCGTGACTCGAGCTTGAGGGCCCACTTGAGTGTCGAACATCAATGTATGAAAAAGGCAATTCAATCACGTGCTGCAAAGCTCAACAAATCAAGATCGAGTGAGGGGAAAAAAAACTAGTTGAAATCCCTCTTGTGGTAAGCCGGAGTGCAGTAAAAGTAATTTTTTCGAACCCTTTAAGTTCCAATGGAACCGAAGGGGTTGATGTTTCAACAACTGGCAAGTGAACAGGTACATAATCCTTTCAATTTACTTGGAGCACTTTAATGCTGCCTCATTCCAGGCATCCGAATTCCGACGCGTTGGTTATAGTTTCCAGGAACACTATAGAAATAAATGTTAGTTGCCCCCAAAATTAAGCTTTCCGTTGACAGGTTATTTTAAAAAATGCTTTTAGTTGAAATTTTTCCATCCCGTAAAAGCTGAATGTATTTTTGGATTGTGAAACGGATCCTTATTTTAACGGAACGCTTTCCATTTTTCCTTTATAAATGTTTTTAATAATTGTAATAGTAATTTTAAGAGTTATGTGATGAACAGTTTATTTAATAACTCAAATTGTGAAAAGAGAAAAAAGGATGGTGCCATTAGCTTAGGGGCTCCAGTCATTAAGTTTCTTGCGACAATTATAGTTATGTCTTATGGATATTACATGACTTCTTAAGAGTTGAAGGTGGTTATAATATATTTTCATGTGCCAAAAGTCCCGTTCAATTAGAGCACAATTTAAGATTAATTTTTGCACTCACGTGTATCCGGATGAGTTGAGAAGATACGAGAGGATCATAAAAACCAACTCGTGGGATCGATTAGGATAGCTGACCGAAAAACACGACTGACGATAAGGTTCGCTATGCCCAGAAATAATAAATAACAATATAATAATAATAATTCGAGATAAAAACCAACGTTTTTTTATAGTGGCAAAGTTTATTAAAAAAAATTATTTGGCGGTATTTTGCCAAATGTGGCTACTCTAGTCCGCTTCGTGGACTTAATGTTCAGCCAAAAAAAAAAAAAAAATCGCCAAGTTTGGCAATTTTTGAAATCACGCCAAGTGGTTGGGGCTAAACTGTTTTATTAAAAAAATTATTGAAATATTAGTTAAAACTTGTCTCAAATGTCTAAATATTGCATTGTTAGATGAGTAAGAACGATTCGCAAAGTTTCAGAATGTGCAAAGTTTCTAGCTTTATGGGAAGTTGGTTATATTAACGATTGAAAATTTGATGACACACTGATACCCATACAGACAGACACTAAGTGAAATACATAAAAACGTTGTGACATAATAGAAGTAATATTGCATATATATATATATATATATATATATATATATATACACACAGATGTGATTTTATAAAAAAAAAAAAAAGAATGCCCATGTGGCTGACTGTGATCCAGACTACCATATGTACCTTTGTTGATATTGTAACGGAAGTGTAAAAAACGATTAGTGCAGATCCAATGCATACCATAAGTAGTGTTGCTAACAATTTGGATGCACCACCCTCACGCTCCTGCACTTTGTTCTGCGCATGTTTTCTCATCGATTTCGAGTGTCAAAATAATAATGGAGACGAGCAACAACATGTCGATTTTGTAATTTTGATTCTTATCAGATGTGATAAAAATAGCAAGAGCCGCTGTGTCTGTTATGGACGAATGAGGCACATTTTTCCTTAACTAGGAGAGTAAACTCCAAGAGTTGCTGACGAAAATCCTCACAATTTGGCATCAATATCTACCCGAAGCTGAAATGGCTGTGTGGCGTGGTATCGCAAGTACATTTGTTTTGAGTCCGTACTTCTTCGAAGAGGTCAATTCCACAGGTAAGATAACGTGCTCCATCATAAGCGCTCGCTTTTCAACAAGATAACAGAATTATGTAATTCCAGAAATCAAGCGGCGAAATGTCGTTAATGATATAGTATGGATGCAAGACAGTGTTCCTCCTCACGTCGTCACTCGTGTTACTCAAGTCCTGTAACATCACTTTGGTGATATAATTATTTCTCAAAACCTTGCAATTTTGGGGCTACCACGATCCCCGACCTTACTTCAATGGATTCTGAAGTCATTTGAAATCTAAAGTGTTTACATGAAATCCTCGATATTTATCAGAAGTGAAAAATGCTATAAGACATGAAGTTATACGGGTTCCTTCTGCGATGTTTTGTTCGTCATTGTTGTCAACAATCTACGACATGCAGTGTGTTATCATTTGCGAAGATGAACACGTTGAAAACTTGTAACTCCATTAAAAGTCTCTCCCCCCTCCTCATATATGTAGTGTGAATCCTTCACAATACTCTTCTTTGCAAATGTTTTATGATCGCCATACACGATTTTCAATACGCTAATTAATTTGCGCCGGGAAAAAAAAAGAGGTTGTCATACGAAAATTTCTAAAGTTTTCACTGTAACCGTGAGTTATCTATTATTTTAAATTATCACGGTATCTAAAATTTCGTTTCTATTGGTCTAGTGAATATTGGAGAAATTTTTTTTTCTTCCTGACTACCTTGTATATGACTAATAACTTACAAAAGAAGTACATAATAAATATGCATATAAGCTAAAATTAGGCTACCTAAATATAATAATCAAGCTATATTTAAAATGTGTTTTTTTTATTTATTATTATTATTTCTGTAGATTATTTTGTGTGCGTATTTTTTAATATGGTTTAAATATAGTTTTATATAAAACTATTTTTAAACTATATTAAAATTAATTAAGTATAATATAAAAATTAAGCTACATTTAAAATGTGAAAACAATCGTAGTAATTTTAAAATGCACAATTATTACAATGGTCTTAAAAACCGAAATATTATTAAAATTTACAAAGTAGAAATCAAGAAAAATAAGACAGTCAAGTGAAAAAGAGAGAGAGAGAGAGAGAGAGACAAGGCAATTTAAAAGACTCTTTCAGGCTTGGAACTGAGACACGAGGTTATACTAGTTTTAAATATCCAACCTGCCCGCTTATTAAATTACATTTTTTCAAATTGGTAAAAACCACAAAATTCAAAACCCATGACAAACTTTCTAAAGGATAGAATTAATCAACAGAAATTAAAAAGAATAAATATGAACTAATGCAAACAAAATTTATTTTAGCTGAATTAAAATAATTCATGTAACTTCAAATATACACAATCCAAGATGAATAGATTCATCATTCAACTGTTTTGTTTAAAATTTGTAGTTTTCAAAATGGCATTGTTTATATATTTTCTCGCTGCTTATTCTATTTGATATATTGATTTTGTGGAACAAGAGCAAAAAAAAAGTTTTTATTCCCTCCAATTCTACGTAACGAAAAAAATTAAAGTAAAACCATATTTAATGATTACATAAAAACTAAAATATTTAATCCTATATGATATTCGAATTAACTCAAAAAAATTGCAGATCCATAATTCATATAGCCATCTAACAACCGAAAATTGAATAAAATAAATGAAGCTGACCAAACCTCCATAAAATTATTCTGATAATAAATTATATATGTAAAAAAATCATTACTTATTTTAATTTATACTTACCATTTTAAAAGGCATAGTTGAAAATTAATAAAAGGATTTACTTTGATGCAGCTAATAAAAACTTTTTATAATTATATTTTGTAATAAAGATGTAAAGTTTTTATTCCGCATAATATAATTAAACATAATGTTTCTAAAAATAGAAATATGCATATAACTATTCCAGAAAGGCACTTTATTAGTATAAAATTACGACTAGTAAATATAAATAAATACATTACTTGGAAATCGTAAGTATTACTACTAATTTTATTATTTACAATTTTTATTTTTATGTTTAAATAATTTGTTTCCTTATTATTTTTATTAGTTTAAATTTAATTTAAGTAAGCAGGATAAAAAGATAAATTAAGTTTATATCAAACATCCTTGTAAGCTTTCAGGATAATTAAGGCATCAATATATCTATAAGCTACAAAATCATTTTTATCAATACAGCTCTGTTCGTAATAAACTATAAAATCCTTTTTATCTACATAGCTCTGCTCATGATAATGTAAATAAATGTTAGCTAAACTATTGTTTGCTTGTCCTTCTTGTGGAATACATTTACTTTCTTAAATATTTCTGTCATTATATTTAACATAATTATCTTTAATTATACGAGATTAACTAATGATAGAATACTTCTTAAAGGATAAAACTATTAATATAATTCCTATAAATAATTAAATATACCTTAACAAGATCATCAACATTTATTTAGCTAAATAGTTCTTCAAAGTCATAGCTATATACAGAATATATATATTTGTTTTTATTGTTCATTATATATTCTTTATCGATTATTCCTTTTTCTATTATATATATCTTTGTTTCAGTATAATATACTATTTTTAATAATAGTAGAGTCTTATTAATTTTATTAATAGTTTCTTGTAATAACTTATGTAACAATTTGCCTACTTTTGTAATATAGGTAATATATCCATTAATAATAGCTCTAAATTTAATCTTTATGAAATTTTGGAGTTATTAAAATATGTGGATGTATAATGTTATTACAGGTTGAACATGAGTGTATCTGGAAGTTCTGTTGGATCATTACTTTGGCTTGCACCTTGTCCATGAATTTAATTTAAATATGAAAAAACTGAATCAAATGCTTTGCACATGAAAATAAAAAATATATTAACATGAAATTTAAAAAGATTAGGATAGAATAAAAAAACCTAGTTGCTTTGATATATATATATATATATGTGTGTGTGTGCGTAAGTAAGCAT
The DNA here is from genome assembly GCA_019974015.1 of Nephila pilipes. Classification (NCBI taxonomy): domain Eukaryota; kingdom Metazoa; phylum Arthropoda; class Arachnida; order Araneae; family Nephilidae; genus Nephila; species Nephila pilipes. The sequence continues at coordinate 276,744 of BMAW01074544.1, read as the reverse complement.
GCTATTGAATTGCTTTTAAAGAGAGTATGGGAATGCTAGCTTTTGAAGTTCATTGTTATTGGTGGAGCTTTCGAGTAGAAGTTTCTACAGAAATTTTAACGAGTTTGAGATTAAAAAAGTAGAAAATATGAGAAATTGAAAGGATTTTAATTTGGAATAAGGAAAATATTTTAATTTTTAATGAGGGAATCTGAGTCAAAAGTATCAACTGCTCATTTCCCAGGTTTGGAAGATGGGCATAAGCTCCGAGAGAAAATATCTGTTTTTTCAAACTCATCATCAGTGAGGGACATTTTGTAAGTTACTTCTAATACATTGGGAAAAGTGTTGAAGAAATTTCTTGGTTCCCTGACGGCTGCAGATATATCGTGTTTTTGGTTATTTTGGTGATTTCCATTTTTACGATTAAATTGGGGCCTTTCGATTGATTGGTTTTATTAACGTCGCACTAGAAACAACACGAGGGTTATTGGCAAAATACTCAAAGAGACCGAGTTTACCCAAAGGGTTTAGAGCTGCAAACAGCCCCCCCCTCCCGGGAGACAACCAACTCCGCACTCAGCATTTGTAAGGGCTATTGGTATTGGCCTCGTATTCAAAATTACGAGGTCCGTCGCCAATAGCCCTCGTAATTTTGAATCTCAGTCAAGTGACGAGTATGACACCTGAGCTAGCACTTCCCTCTCTTAACTTCCACGCCACGCCAATGGGAGGACTCTAAGCCTCGATAGATTTAACGTGCATCAGTCCCTAAAACGGATCTTTAGTAACATCAAGGCTCGAACCTACAACTTCACGAAAACCACGAGTCCAAGAGCATGAGTACTAGGCTACTGCTGCCAGGACCTTTCGAATTCCGAATGTTTATTGCTATCTCTTTCAATTCGTGTAATCCTAATTTTTTCATTTAAAGCAACAGTTCTGTTATTAATTTATTTATCATTAAAATTAATTTCTATATTAGCACTTCTAGATGTTTAATAATAACTACATTGTAGTAATGTTTGCATATAATTGCATAATTACTTTGAACTTTGTCAACATATCCTATTAATAGTCTTTTTGTAGTTCTCTAAATAGATTTTTAAATCATAAAATTTTATCCTAAATTATTTTTTATCTTGAAGTTTATAATATATATTAATACCTTTATTAATATAGTACTTGTTCTCTCTCACACACATTAAATACTTTTATAGGTAAACCAAATTTTATAGCAAGGTTAATGATGAAATTATCAACATCATCATAAATATTTCTCTCGATGAATTGGTTACTATCAGAAATCATTATCCTGAAACCAGTATCCCAATTCATTATATTCCTCAAAATTTTTGTCGTGGGTTCGGGTCCAAATGCCACACCACTCTCGTTGGAGTGTTGTATATATATATGTGTGTGTGTGTGTGTGTGTATTTTTTTTGTGTGTAGGATTGAAATTCGAATATTCTCTATTTTCAAAAACAGGCTCGTTCAGGGAGAGATCTGGCAATTTAGCTGTTCAGTAGTTTGACAACACGAATAAAATCAGTGGCAATGATTGCTGAGTGCGGCCGGATATTGTTCAGTTGAAATCAAGCCAAATGTGCTTGAAAGGAAGATAAACATCATGTTGCGGATAATAATGCTGTAAGAATGTTACGAATGACGCCAATAAGATTCTGGGCCGAATGACCTCGATATCTTTGCAAACGAGCTTGTCGGCGTGCACAGGTGAGCGCATCGTGTGCTCAGATCCCATTTTCTGAGTCTATTACCGATGGTCTTTGCGATCACTGATGTCTCGCTCATATGAAGGATCGTTAATAACCATAAATAAAATTCTGTGAGAGCCATTGTGACGTCCTCATGGTTCTGTCGTTTTAATCTTTCGACGTCACCGTCTTGATAATATGTTCTCTCATGGTTTCACTATAGCAGAAAATATGGGTCAAATGACATCACTCCGATTAAAACATTGCTGTGTTTCGATTTCATCTCCCCCCTCTCCCCCGTCTCCCCAATTTTTCAGTTGCAGATTTGTCTTCAAGTTGTGCACAACAACACATGAGGAAACCCGATGAAAGGCAATGGTACAGTTAAAATGAATAGATGGAATCAAATTCGAACGGAAGTTATGCACTTGCATTATAATTTACATTATACTTGCTTTATACAATCAGATGTAGGGCTGCCAGTTGATCTACAAACCATTTCCAGACACCTTGCGGAAATCCAAGCGCACTTTTTGTGTGCTGCTTTGAACATCTAAACATCGGTGACTCAGTCTACAGTCGTGCCAAACCAGAACGACGTCGAAGGCTATAGATTTGCTGTGGCATTCGAGGTGATGTTTAGTGATGAATCCCGGTTCGTTTTGGGGACAGATGTTAACAACGTACGAGTGGGAAGACGCCCTGATAAACGGTTTAATTCCATCCGTGATGTCGCGCGACACCCTGCATGCATAGCAGGCTTAAAGTCGGGGGGGGGGGGGGCCCATAGCCTATGATAACCGGTCCTTTTTAATTGTGGTGTATGGAACCTTAACGGCGAGCGTGATGTTGAGGACAATCTTCGACCTCATGTGAAACCTTTCCTAAATTGTCTTCCAGGAGCAATTTTTCAGCAAGATAATGCTCGTCCGCATATATCTCGAGTAGTTCAAGATTTTTTACATCATGTTCAGACTTGTCAGTGGTCAGCAGGCTTCCCGGGCTTGTCCCTTATAAAGCATTTGTGGGATCACCTGAAACGCGAGATGCTACCGTGTAACTCTGTATATGATTTGGAGGTGGCTTTTCAAGTGTTTGTGGTCCATCTGCCTCAAGACAACATCCGACGTCTAATCAACTCAATGCCAGATCATGCTGTGGCATGTATTGCAGCAGGTGGCGGTTCGACACGCTATCGAACTGTATTTCTCTAATAGTACAGACTGTATTTGTTTAATTGTCTTGATTTTGGGATCAATGGTTTTTCTCTCATCAGTATCATTATGTGTATTAAATTTCATTTCAATCCAATGCTCTTTTTTTAGTGCGCTATTTCAATGTTCCTAAGTATATGATAAATAATGGTATTCCCCACCCTCCTTTTCTTTTTCTCTCGATTACGTGCGATTTTTTTATGCGAAAGAGTTTCTGTTCCATAAATTTACTAAATACTGTACCAATAACTTTTTTAAGACTCCAATAAATATGTTTTTCTATAAAGGTTGTTAAATATGCGATTGGAAAGTAATGAAAATAAAACAGCCATTTTTATAGCTTATAACCTTTTTCTAACAGTCTATGCACATTTTTAGAAAGATAAAAAAAAAAAAAAAAAAAAAAAAAAAAAGAGGAATATTTTCATGGTGCTTGAAAAAAGAATAGATTATTTAAATCTTATAAAAAGAGATTAAAATTGAAATAAGATTACGTTGCTTATTTGGTGGACATATTTCGCCTTGGATGCAGCCGCCGTTTACATCGTTGTATACATAGTGTGGTGGGCATTTAACTATGGTTGGTACTCCTCGTTCGCATTCGATATATTTATGACAGTCATCAACATATGCGAAATTTCCAAACTGTTGTGGACATTTTACCTCTGAAACAGAAAGTCTGAACTTTAGTAACACAATTTGGCACAATTAAAGTTTGTAAATTTTATGACATATACAACGAATTTGTCATTTATCCATTATTAGTTCAAGCTATGATCAAATGGTAAGATTATTTTTTAATGGAATTTATCTTTCTTATTGTCGTAAACAACAAATTTTGTCTCATATTCTTAATTTAAATCTATGATCAAGTTATAAGATCATTTTAAAAAAAAAAATCTTTTTCATTAGAACAATGTCCCGTCTTTCCCTTGCTGAACTAGAAACAATAGAATTTATACGCATGAAATCAATAAGGGATCAATGGTTTCATAAATATATTTTTTCGTCACTTAGGTATTATGATGGTCTTGGCGAAAATTATGATAAATAAAGTGGCAATTAGACCAGTCTGAGTGAAATCGATAGGAAAATACAGCCAACGGAAATTAATGTTCTTCAAAATGTTTATTTATTTACTAGAAATAACCAGGCAAAATGAAATAGAAGAAAAGTAATTCAAAAAGTTAATACAAACGTATTAGCTTTCTGAGCAACAATAAATTTATATAAAAATTATCCTAAGAATAGATGAAATTCGGGTACATTTCAGCACAGAATCGAAGTTTGATAAAAATTCACATTCATTACAGTTTAGGTATTTAATTCTAAACAGTGAAAAGTACTCAATTTCTCTCTCTAATTATATCAGTAATTAAACATAAGTTGATTTACAACTTATATCCTAATAAAATATTGAAAAAAGTAATTCTTAGAAGTAGAAGGAGTTTCATTCCTTTCCCTTAAATATTGAATTGGTTAAATATATCTTTTAAATAAATAATAAATAAATAAATATCTAGCAAGAAATTAATAAAAATAACAATCAAATTATGCTTAAACTGAATGAAGGTAAAAAAAAAAAAATTCTGCATAGTAAGCTTTGGAGAAATTCAAAATAAAATAATTCTCAATATTCAAGAAAGACGTCTAGAAGGATGAAAATTTCTGGGAAAAATTATTGAACTCTTCAATACTTCTTTTAATTTTTTGACCCATCAGAAAATTTCCCAATATTAATAAAACGCAGAATAATATCTTTCACGTGCCAAGTCACTGCGTTAGAATAGTTGTTATATATGGATTCGCTCTCATTGATTCCCAGTTTACTTTTAGATGCTAAACCGAAGACACTAGCGCTGGCCTGACCAAAGCCGCATGTGGCCCATTGGTTGTCAATCTGTGGCTTGGGGTCTGGGTCATCTGAGCAAAAATTTAAAATTTTATTGTACATAAAAGTACCAAAGAACATTTCACCAAGAGTCGTTCGTTTCATATCTCATTGCAAAGGGAATATCTCAGAACATTAACTCAACTATCTCGCAATTTATCTTCAATACCCTTGTTCAGAAACAATTATGTAGTTGAACTTATTTTAAAAAGCACACCAGCCGGGGTGAGATACTATGTATAACAACCAGCAAACATACTGAAGAGAGCGGGTGTGCATTACTAGACGCTGGTTTAGAATGCGACAACCAGGAGATGCAAAATAGCAGCATCTAGAATCAAGTCTAATATATTTGACCTAGAAGCTTATGGTTCCAGACATACTATGGTTCCAGAAACGCAACTCAATGCCTTTCCATGGCTAATAATTTAGTACCAGCATCGCGTTGCATTGTGCGGGACAGTTTTTAAATTATATTTTTAAATTATATTGAATTAAATGTATTTGAAACGAATTTCAAATACATTTAATTCAATAAAATATAATTTCTCGCGATTTATATCAGAATGTTTTCCATTTCTGTTATGGGTTTTGGGAAAATTAGTCCCTTCTTGTGACTCGAGAGGCGAAAGTTGAAGTAGTTTTTAATGTGAATCGGCATTAAAAGAGCCGAAATTAAAAAGAAGCAATAAATCGAATTCATCACACACACACACTCACGCACGCACGCACACACACACACACATATATATGTGTTTGTGTGTGTGTGTGTTTTCTGAAAATTTATGAAAAATAATATATAAAATATTTAAAAAGAAATGTAGAAATAAATTAAAAAAGGAATTAAGAAATGGATGGCGTTCTCAGGACTTTTACCCCCCTCAGTCTTATTCATGAAGAAAAAAAAAGTTCCATTACTTATATTATTCTTCTAGTTACAGTCACCGATACCGGTGCGCTAGTGCCGACCTGTCCAGACTAAAAACACTTTGCGGGCCTCTTTGGAAATGCTTTTCATTCATATATATGTATATATATGACTATAACTAGAAGTATAACGTTTGTAATGGAACATTTTTTTTCATATATTATATTGAGGGGCGTAAAAGTTCCAGGCACTTCATGTTTGCCATTGTCTTGTCGACTGTGGGAGGATAGATTCTGATTCCGGACATCAACTTTCTGAATACATATTGTACAGGAATGGATTATTCAGAATATCCTTTAAAAATGCAAGTCTTATAAACTGTTTACGTGCAATTCTTTATTGGAAGTTATTTGTTGTTTTATATGAAGTTCAGAGGAAGATGTAGTGTTCTTCCTTTGATAAGCAACAGGGGCTTACTAAGTTTACTTCAACATTTGTTTGACATCTGTGATTATGCATTTCCTTTGAACACAACGTGCAATATTTTAGGCTTTTCCGCGATACTTAAGAAATCGCCTCAGCATTAATATAACAAAAAGAAGGAATTTTATTTACCTTGCTTGGAGTCGCGCTGCCCGGACTTTCCGCAATCCGCATTTTTATCAGGTGTGCAGTATTTTTTTGAGTCGAACTTGAAACCGTCCGGACAATTCATGTCTTGACTTTCTCCATTTTTACATTTGATGTAACGAGTGCAATCGTTTGGATTGGCGAACATTCCATCCTTCTTGCATCTCGCTGAAAGAGAAAGGTAAATGTTATTTTTAGGGGGAAAAGGGGAGAGGGTACGAATTCGCGTTATGGATCTGCAATTGGATTTCTGTTAATGATAAATAAGCTTAATGTTACATACACTTTACGCAGCTGTGATTTTCAATCTGTGATTAAATTTCCTTCGATTAAGATTATTGCGTATTAACTAGAACGTTTTCCCGCTGTGTCTGTTTCTATCCGATGGAAAATTTCTCAAATTTCGAACTATGGTTATATGTCACACGCCAACGTGTGCTGCCCCTCTACACTGCGGATCTTTAGTGGAATCATTCCACGTGATTACAGAAATCACTGATATTTTGTAATCTTATTTTTATCACTACAAAAAGTGTGACTTTAAATGAATTGATTTTTTTGTTGTCGTTGTTGACGTCAACTTTTTAAGTATTTTGAATGAGATTATAATGAGACAGATATTTGGTTCTGTCCAGATTTCATTCAGAAGAAACATACTACAAACTAAATAATTTTAATTTACAACTTGAGAGACCAAATAAAAATAATTTAAGACAAACTGTAAAATAATAAATTTATCAGAAGTGGAAGTTGGTTTGTTATTAAAGAAATTCATGAGCTGACGATTACTTTTAAATCTTATTCAAAATTAAATCCACGCCATCCACTTACAAGGGAAGTATCATTATACGTTCTGCCTACACATGATACATCAGCTCATTTATGTGCATGAAAAGAGCATTTATATAAAACGAAGACAATTTTTTTAAAATCAAATTTGCATAAGCTGCTTGAATGTAGAACAAGCAGAATCGACAGAAAAAACAACAACATTAAATAAAATAGTTAAAATACTACACAAAGAGAGGTCGGGGAGATTTTCCCTTCGGCTCATTTTGTACTTCTGGATGAGATTGCGGTTTGCTTGACTTTTTTTTTTATTTGAAAATGCGTGATGATTTTCGAAAGACATATTCTAATATTTATTACTTCTTAATTCATTTCATCTGAACTAGTGGTTTCCAAATTGTAATCCATAGGAGTATCGGAGAAATTTCATTTTTCGAAGAGTGTGTATTCTTTTTATATTAAGAATACGTATTTTAAAGATAAAAACACGCATACTTTGTATACTTTGTTATCTTTCTTTTCTTATCTCGCTGTGTAGTAATTTATGAGATAACCATCAAAATATTTGGATTACAATTTTTTCAAACATGGGAATTAGATGTGGATTAATGTATATGGGCATCGTGTGTTAAATGGTATATTATCTAACCTTCCAATTTCAAATATGATCCCGGTTAATAATATCGGAAATATTTAAGAAAAGATAGTAACTGTCAATGTTATACTAAAATTTCATCATTGTATTTTTCCAATGCAAGTAAATTTTGCGGAGTACTCTAACATTATTTTTTAAATAATTTCGAACATATATTTCGAATAATGTATTGTTCTCGAAATAAAAACAGAAAGTCCTGGGTGAGGCGGAATGGACGGGGAAGTACAGGGTGATCTGTTGCAAGTAAAGAGTATGGCAAACAGGACGAAATCACAAAATCTTTTTAAAAATCACTTTTTAAAAACCAACAAAATGTTTTATTTTTCATTAAAAAGAAATTTATTCATATACCTGAGTTGGTATTGAAATAACATTTCATAAAAATCGAGCGTGGAAAACTTCTATGGGATATCCGTTTTTACTGATGGATTTCAGAAAGCAATCTTGGAATCTGCTATGAACTCTTTCAAACATGAAACTGTCGATTTGGACAATTTTTACGCAAATAACTTTCACCATTTCTTCCGATGACAGGTGCTTATTCTCATATGTACGTACATTGAAGTGACCTCATTATAAATAACCACACTTAGTTAAGTCAGGGAACGAGGAGGTTATTGAATGTCACCAAACTTAAAAATAAGGCGACTAGAGAAGAAAGGAAGAATAATACCCATTGATGATCTAGCTGTGTTGGTTGTCGCCTCATCCACTTCAATACACACATGTCTGATAGGAATACATTTTCGTTGCAGTTCAGGTAAAAAAGAAGTTGTGTATCATCTCAATATAGCATTCCGGGTTAACGATGACAACATTCCCATTATCGTCTTCGAAAACGTTAAGGACTGATAACGCCAATTTTGCCCACGGTACACAAAACTATCACTTTAGAATTGTGCAACGTACTTTCATGTAATTCTATCGGATTTTAAGGATCCCAATAATGGTAGTTCAGTTGATTCACCATTCCATCGAGATGAAAATGAAGTTCGTCACTCAAGAACAAAATGAGGTTGTCATTTTGCTCGAAAATTGCTTCCATCTCATATGCGAAGTTGAGTCGCTGAATCTGCTGGGGTGGAATTGCAAGTCTTAATGTAAAATACGCCTTACCGAACGATTACTGAGGCCAAGTTCAGAAGAATTCTTCTGGGCAAATTGATTGACTTGGATTGCGCAGTAAGACTTATCTGACGCATTCCATTATTTCAAGGGAGGGTACTGTTCATAAAGCCTCCAACAATATTTTCCTCATTAATGAACCTCGTGTGCGAAGTACTAAGACCTGAAGTATAGTGTTACGAGTGGGAACAGTTTGATTTCTGAGGATATATTGAAATGATGACGAAACTCAAGCTGAACTGCCCTGATAGACTCGCTATTATTGTCGAAAATATTTTCGCAAAAACGCGGTTTTCTATCGTCCACGATTTCATGTCTTTAACTGAAAAAGAAAAAAAAAAAGATGCTAAGACTTCACGAATCTAATGCCATCTACAGTGCGCGGCCACAGTAGCCTAGTGGTCTTTGTCACGAACTTGCGGTCGACATTGTGGATTCGAGTCCTGAGGCTACTACGCATCCGTCCTGCAATGGGTTTGATGAACATTAATAAGTCTTTCGAGGCGTCTCAAGTCCTTCCATTGGCATGGTGGGGAAGTTTGGAGAAAGCGGTGCTAGTTCAGGTGTCGTCACTTGGCCGATGCTCAAACTGACGAGGTTTGTCATCAATACCCTTACGTTGCTACTAACTGCGAAGTTAATAAATAATCAATCAATCAAAGCCACCAATCGCGTTTCATCTGGTGGTGGGCTATAGCCATGTCAAAATTTCTGCCTCCCCTTAAACGTAAAAGAAGAGAGTTATGTCTTTGATTATCGTTTACTCTGAGAAAATGGCAAATCTGGGATTCAGTACAAAGATTTCTACTTTATTAAAAACGAGCTGCAAACTCGCATGTCCTCTTCATCACTTGACCGTGGTTCTGAATTACGAGGTCAGTCCTCAATATCCCTTCTAGTGTGACATTAATTCAAATCAGAATCAATCCAAAATCAACGACTTTATGTCAAATAATAACTTTTTTGCATTCAAACCATTTAACCACAACATCGGAAAAATTTGTTGAAAAAATTTAGTATTTATGAATGTTCCATTAAGGGTTCCAGGACATCCGCGGAATTTTGGAACATTAAATCTAAGACTCCTTGTTTTTGAGATATATATCTTTGCAAATTAGAGCTTAGATTTTGTGTGTGCCTAATAATGATATATCAATCTCTCTATAGAATAATAAAAGTAATTTTTTTCGTCATAAATAGTTTGTTCTACTCTCATTTGAATATGGACATGATTTGCTAGATATATTTGCGTTTCGGTACCATTTTAAAGAAAACTATTTCGCAATATGGTTCTATATTTTTTAGGCTTTTATATATGATACTTGTAACGTATAGTGAGCCTAAAATATTTTTTCTCTTATTAAAACCTAATTTTTAAGAAATAATTTTGTATATGAAAAAGGAAAAGAAAAAAAAATTAAATTTCCAAAATTACGAAATTCTATCAGTTTCTTTCAAAGAAAATATACAATAATTTCATGAAAAATTATGTACAATATATTTTGTGTATGGTTTTCAATACAACGAGCAAAATATTTTGTATATTTAGGGAATATTATTTTTTAAAAAATGGTACCTAAATATAAATATATCTCGCAAAACATGTCCATATTCAAATTAGAGTGGGAAAAAAAATCTTTACGACGAAAAAATTACTTTTAAAGTTCGATAGAAAGATCGAAATATCATTATTATTGACAGAAAAAAAATCTTAGCTGTACTAATAATTTGCAAAGATAAATGTCACAAAAACAAGGAGCCTTAGATTTAATGTTCCAGAATTCCGCGGATGTCCTGGTACCCTTAAAAGGATACAAGGAAATCTTGTAAGAAAGGTAAGTACTTTGAACAATACTTAAAAATAATTATTTGTATCATTCTACATACTGTACATTGTTATTTCTTTAATCTGACAAGCGTTTAAGTCTTTTTTTTTATTTCAAAGAACGAATCGAAAACTTTTGTTACAATATTGACAAGAAATGGGAGGGAAATTTAATTAAGTTTTAATTCTTTGTAAATGGGGTTATTTCTCATCACTCTGTGGAATGCAAAGATTTATAAACAAAAAGACTTACTTCCTAAAACATGCTTTTGTATTATGCTCAATTTTAGGTCTTATACATTCCAAGAATGGGTCAACTCTGCAAAACGTTGAAGAAACTCTCCGTCTTGTAGATTTCATAGGTGCTCATTACTTTGATTTTTTTTCTTCTTTCTATTATGAAGTAGCATTCTTATGTATACCAAATAACTGTTTTCGAAGAAATTACTTTTACTTAATAAACAGTAAAAATTGTTTAATTCGTATTTTTGACTTTGATGTAGTTATTAATGTGAAAATGCATGCTAAAATGAAACCGGTCGCTAATGAAGAAAATTTGATAATTTCAGAAATATCATGTACATGTGATATATTTCTACATGTGTAATTTCATTCAAGAATTGACTTTTTTAAATACTTCATAATTAAAGAAATGTAGTTTTTTTTTTTTTTAAATAATAAAAGTTAATTTATTCAATTTATATAAGTTCCTTTACGTATTGATTGGTTTTATTACACATTTACATTATTGAATAAAAGGGAAGTTATTTGAATATTTGCTGAAATGTTATGATAAAGCTTATTTTATGTCCAAACTCAACCAGAAAAACAGCTAAGTACTTAAGATTTCCTTTTTTAAAGATTAGTTTTTCAAAAAAAAAAAAAAAAAAAAAAGAAGCACAACGTTAAAACATTTTTTCCCTCGTTTTCATAAAATATATTAAAGTCTTCATTTCAAGTTATTAATTTTATTTTCTAACCAGCATCGCAGATAGCATCTTTATAAGAAAAAATTAGTTTTTTTTTTCATGTTAAAGTTAAGGAAATGAGAAATTCTGAAATCGTATGATAGATTTGCTTATAAAATGATTTTCATACGTACTTATGTATTTATTCGTATTACAGTTACTTAAAATACAAAAAGGGAAAAAGAAATCGATGACGATCCATTATGAAATGAACTAAAAATAAATCATAAGATAACTTTTCTTTCCCCCCTTCAATTGAATGGAAATGATTCTCACATAAAGTTTAATGAAGAGAAAAAAAAAAAAAAAAAAATCAATTAAAAAAAATCCGTAGAGTACTTTTTTGTATTATTATTATTTCCAAAACTTTAGAACCTTGATTGCCCCTACAATAAATTGAAAATCTGGATTTATGGACACAAACTGCGAACTAGAAGCTCACTAAGTCGAGACCAATGTACACTAAAACCTGATTAAGTCGGATTAATTGGGATCAGATCGAGCATAATAGAAAATGCAGGTTAACCGGAGAATGGGAGAAAACGAAATAAAATAAAATATCACATAAATAATTACAGATTATTGTTTATATATTGCACAAATAGAGTATGAATTATATATTTACAAAAGGTAAATGCATCTTATTATTTGTGAACAATATCAATACGCATAAGACTGTTTTATAGCATTTTCTATTTAGACAACGCTGCACTGTATACCATTTGTCACTAGTAATAAGTGATGCAATTAAGGTTTTTGTTGATTTTGCTCAAAATATTTGCAAAGTTACCTTGCCCCATTTTTTTTCAAACATTTATAGATTTTAGAATACTTTTTTGTACAGAAAATGCTTTTTTCAAAATAAATGTTACTACACATATTTTCAAATCGCTTCTTTAAAAAAAAAAAAAAAAAAAAAAAAAAAACATGCTCAGATTGATCCTTCTTAAAGCGGCCCGTCTTAAATCGATTCTATTGTGCGAGAAATGCAAGTCAAACTTAAGAAGCGATACTGTACTTACGGTCGTCTTTCTTCGTAATTCTGGTCGAAGGAAAGAACTTGCCGGGCTTTAGAGTCGGCGGCGGTGGTGGATCAATACGCACCGCTTCTGCGCACAGGATGACGGTCACCAACAAAACGAGAAAGCACGTCAGTTTCGCCATTTTCTTTTAACAGCAGTGCTATGGATTCGAGTAGGCAAGCTTCCTTTATCACCTCTGCTTACTTAGGAGTGGATCGAATGTCGCTTCGCTTCACAAAAATAATCCTCCAAGGGTTTATCTGCAATGAAATAAGTCGATTTGGCAGTCCTTTTATAAGGACTGTTTAGTCTCGGGAAATTATTGCTTTCGTCACTGAAATTAGAGTGGAATTCTGCGTTTGGAATTCTCTAGCACGAATTTTGTAGAAGCAAGAGGATGTTGCTCAATATTTACGCAATATGAGCAATTCGGATGTCATGAAAAGGTCGTCGGAACAAAGGCCAAACGATTTCTCTACCGAGTTGGGTCGATGAAACCAGTGCGACACCTGTTGTTGTGTAGAAGAGGCCCTGGTAAGGGTGCTTAATCTGCAGGGAATGATAAAAAAGAAAAATCGTGGAGTGGTTTCCGTTGCCATGAGGAGGGAGGGGGCTGTTGAAGAGCATGATGACACTTGGAGAAAGCAATTTTGTTGTTGTGGGAGTAACCTTGTTATTCGATTCTTTGTTGATTAGTTTTAAGTACTACGGGTTCGACGAAACTAAAAATTTTAATAACTTCTTAAGAGTTTTCAAAATTCTTGGGATTACATGTTGCAAGTTCTCGTGTTTGCGTTCTGTACTATTTAATAATTGCAATTTCGAATGATTTTAAAGATTTTTTCCAATGAGTCAAAAAAAAAAAAAAAAAAAGATTTTTAAATAAATGTAAACGTATAGGTTAAATTTCGAGATAAATACTAATAATTCAGGATTCAGATTTCGACGAGGAATAACATTTTTCAAATGAAGCACCGAAGGCATTTATATCTTGTACATAAACTTTGAACATACTTTTTAGAACAAAATGTATGCTTATTAAATTTCTTTTTTCTTCTTTTCTTTTCTATCTTTTTTTCTTTTCTTTTTGTCATTTATTGTAAATATTACTTTAGATAATATTTTTAAGAAACGAAACACGCTTTTTAATCATTTAAAATATCTGTATTGAATAATAATTATTAGAGTAAACTGTACGTTTTCCCCCCTCTTTTCAGAAGAAGCATTCAAGAATCCTTGCAAATTTGCTTTCCTTTATTCAGGCGGAATTCGATATTAAAAACTATTGCTACATAAATTACCGAATCTCTATATAAAATATATATGAAAAATTAAAAAATCTTTCGCCAAATCCTGTGAGTCATTTTATATGCCATGGCTATCAAATACCTGTTAATAACTGATAAGATGTTTATGCCTGAATTATGCGTATTAATTTATTGATTCCTAAAATTTTTTGGTCAGAAATAACTATATATTTTCAATCTAGTCTGGCAATATAACGTGTGTTTAACATTATTAATATTAATTGTTCAATATATTACTTAACTATATATACATATATAATGATTTAACTTCAATTTATATTAGTTTCTCATAATAATAGTTTAATTTTCTAATTTTTCGTATTCTCTTATTTAAAAGTAAAGCGTTCATTCTTATTTCCTGACACCATCCCTTTTTTAACTTAATTTATGCAATCACGCGTTCATGAAAATTCGCTGATAATTCAGTTCTCACGGCTTCAGACCAGTAGGAATAGTCTCTACTAGACTTTCTGTCTGCAACTGAAATCCCTCCACTCACCATACGTGATCTATTACGAAAATCCCTGCTATAAAAATCAAAGCAAGAGAATATTTTCTCACTTATGCTCTTCCGTAATCTTCACATGGTCTTTCGTTTTGCTTTGGTGGCCGGACGTAACGATCTCTCTCTCTCTCTCTCTGCTAGAATGAATAAATAATCTTATTATGAAAAAAGGATTGTTCATTTCAGCCATGTATTCGGAATGTTTTAATGTTGAGACAAGAGCTTTTAAATTACAACACACAAACATACATACAACGTCGTAAAGTATAACGAAATGGTCAATAGTTCAAGACTCAATTGAAGATACACGTAACAAAATACAACACTGATTATAAGTTCTGTATCTAGAATATTCATCATACTCTCTCTCTCTCTTGAACCCTTAACTTTGCTCACTAATCCTAGGTTATCTTTGCCTATATTCAATGTGTAGCCTTAATACCAAATCACTCGTTTCATTGCACTTCTTGTTTATCCGATTCAGCCTTATTTTTCTAACTAGGGATCCCTTCCATCCAAACGATTAATTACAATGATTACAATTTAATTAATCGTTAGGATAAACAGTAAATTATGATCTACGATAATCATCGGCTTGTCGCATTCTCTACGTCCCTTCTCTTTCCTTTCGTTTATTTCTAAATTATAATGCTCAAATCTAACACTTCTTGTTTTCATTTAATTTACTGCTTTCCATCTAATTTACATTTATTTTGACTTGGAATACCGGTTTTTATGTTCATGTTCTTTTCAAAGTTTCAACAAGGAGCTTCTAACTTTTCGTTCAGGAGAGAACTAAAGAATATAAAGTTTGCCTTAAGAAATATGCATATTTTTTAATGGGTAAAATAATCGTATGTCTCAAAATCTTCGACCGAATGTCAGTCATATGGAAAGTTACACTCTTTCGTAAGCAAGCGGTCCTTTATTTAAACAAACAAAACAAAAAAACAAACTTCTATAGGGTTCTATTATTAGCTGGTCAGGATTCTGATCAGGATTAAAAGATCATCGTTGGTATCCACCTTTGGATACTTGTAAGGTAGCTTTACTAAAGTAGCGTCGATTTCAGTGAGTTTAAACATTTTGCAATTTAAACATTTTCACCATGCAAGTGTGATTCAGATTTTAATATAGGATTGTTATCCTTTTTCCAGTGTCTTGTGAATAGTCAGAAAACTACTGTTTTGAATGTGGTGTTTTCAGTTTTCTTTTTGTATTGGGAACCAGATGATCTTGTATACCATCCTTCAGGCAGGACACTCTAAAGTAGCATATAATATATATATAGTGATTCAAGTTTCATTTAAAATGCTCTCACATAAAATAATTTTAACCTAACATTCTCTAATTGTACTTAGTGTTCATTTCCACAGTTCTGATCCAGATTCCAATTATCCTTTTATTTTTGATCACGCACTCATAAAATCTGTTTAATCAGCATTCCGTTATCATAAATCTGTCAGAAATAATCCCTACAAGGACTGATAGACGTCATGAATATTCCTCATTATTCTCTCATTTTATAACGCATGAAAATGAAGAAATCTATGGAATTCAATTACAGGGTAAAATTCCCCTCTCTTCTACTCTCTTCTGTTGTAACCAGAATTAAGCAGACTGCGTCTCCAGCCTTGTGGATTATTCTGTGTTGCCTCATTCTCTCAGCAGACAAACAACATGATATTTGTTATAAATTTCTTTATAAATTAACAAATTCTTAAGTTCCTTTTCATTTTATATTTCCTTTAAAATTTGAAGTCGCAAAGAGTGTCTCTTTTAGTTAAATTCTCCGATTTTCAAATAACTCCATAAAATCTAAAATATAGGTGAAAAGTTCCTTTTGCTTTTGGTGAAATTCTCTATATCTACCTAAGTTGTCAAATTGATTAGTATTTTGTTTTCTTAAATACCGTAAATTGGCCTAAAGAGAATAATGGAAATATAAAACACAAATTTTTAATGCGAAGTTTACAGAAATAACGAGGAACCAACTTTTAAAAATGGTTATTAAATTATTAAATTAAATGTTAGAATGAAACAACAATAAAACAACGAAATGGAAATTTGGTTACAAGATGCCAAAAGCGGAGAGTAAAGAAATTTTTAAAATATAATTGAACAGACAATGATATACGTAATATTCATCGAAATATTAACGTTGAGTACTATACGACAGTTACGTAATTGCATCCATTGTTTCGAACATTGTGCAAATTGTGAAAAACGTATCAAAGGCTTTGTGTCGATAGTTCTTTGAGAATTTTTACTGTGCCGAATGGTATCGTCATCATTCCACTTAAAAAGTTTAGGGAATAAAGGAAGTCGCAAAGGGACTGATCGGACTGTATGGTAGATGGGAAGCACAGGATATTTTCTCTACCACTTCAAAGTCCACTCAAAACTTTATTGGATATTATTGTTCAATACTTGCTGCATATAGACGTAATGATGCGTTTACAATGATTCTTTTGAGGCTACTGCCAATGTCAGGCTCGCAGACAGCTGCTGACCATTGTAATAAGTAACTCATGCCTTAATTCTACGAGCGACAGCTATTTCCTTTGGCATGACTAAGAACGCTAAAAATTATTTACTTTTGGGACAAACCTTGCATTTATTCAGTTCATTCCTCACTCTCATCACTCGTTTATTTATTTTGAAAGAAAATATATTAACAAAACTTTTTTTAAAAATTGCTCCAGTGACCATTTTATGTTGACTAACTAAATTAAAGCCTTTGGGTCTCAAAATATAGAATTGCTGTAAATAAGCATGTTAATGTACATGAAGATACCAAGTGTTTTTAGTATTTAAGTACTTAAATGTACACTTATTTCGTTAATTGCAATACTTCAAGTTAAATAAAATTCACTCATCCATATCAGAATATACTACATTTAATTTTTTTGTGGTTTTTTATGTATGAAAACCATTCGAATGTAAAATAAATTAGAACAAAAGGCATTTAAAACAGAAATTATAAAATAAATAGTAGTATTTTAGTATGGTTGGGTAAGAGTACATTTGTAGTGACAATGATTCAAAATACAAAAATTCATAAATATAAACGGATCTATAGAGATGAAAATTTGCATATGACTAAAGATTCAAAATAAAAAAATTCTGTAAACTTTTGATATCTTGACCCCAAAGGCGATTTTTTGATAATTTTGAAAGAAAAAGTTGATTTTGTCCAGTAAGTTAAAGCATTAGATTGCATTAATTTATTTTAATCTTTTCAAGCAAAACTAATTGCAAATGAGAATTGTCTACTAATCATATTTAAAATTTTCTTATAGTTCAGGATATTTTCTTAAAATAATATTTAGGCACTGTTTTGAAAAATAGCCCTAAATAAAAAAATTTTTTATTGAATAAATATCTATTAATGTTTGAATAGATATTTTTAATAAATAAATAAAATAAATAGATGAATAAAATAAATATTTATTCAATATTTAAATATATATTTATTTTCATCTCAAACATTTCAAAACACTGATATTTTTTACAATGAATTGCATAAGGAAGCACTAATTTATTTGCACTTATCGCATTTATTAACATAAATAAAATAATAGAATCTCTGTTTTTCTTATATAATAAGGCAGAGAAAATATCTTCAAAACAAACGACCTACTTATATTTCGTCAGCCATTCATATACCTGTTACAACAAATCCTTGCATCGAAGTCTTCCTGAAAAACCATGTACTCATATTGTTACAAATCTTATTTGCAGTTCAATAAAATATAATAAAATAAAAGATGAATATATATTCCAGACATTCAAGGAAAAGAATTATATTTTGCAGAATATTTTTACACATATTTTCTTAATAAGAAAAAAGTTCTAAAATTCGAAAATGATGCCCCAGCTCTTGGGTCACTTTTTGCTAAATAATTGTTTAGAAAGAACGAGAACTTGAGAACTGGGAGTATGTTGGTAGCATTCTCTTGATTTTTCATAAATCGGATGCTGGGATGAAATAATTGTAACTAGCCATCTGAAACTCGTTGGATTTGAGGGCAATCTATACAATAAATTTTGAAATTATTTTTCTTAGTGATATTTAAGGTTCAATTTTGAATTTTAGTAAGAGCTTCAAAATCAAAGAAGCGTTAGTAGGTTCGGTTTATTAACGTTGCACTAGAAGCAACACTAGGGCTATTGGCAGTGGATCTCGTAATTTTGAGCCTCGTCAAATGATAGGGACGACATCGGCTGGCACCTCCTCTTAACTTTCTTACCACACCATCAGGAGACTTTGTCAACAGATTTACATGCATCAACCCGGCTACAAGCGGATCTTTTGTGCCGGCTCGAACCCCGTCCTCGACGAAAGCCCTAGTCACGATTCGAAACCATAACCCACTAGGCTGCCGAGGCCACGGAAGCGATTAGTAACTTTACAAAGATGGTGTTTTGAAAGACATCGATCCTTTTTTAAGATATTAGTTGTTTCAGACTCCAGATGGGAATACACATAATTGGTTAATTTTTTTTTTTTATGCAGCAATAACTTGAACCTCATCGCAAGCTTGTTCTTTGCTCGTGTGAAGATAGGCTGTTGAGCGCAAAACTCATAATGACCACCACTAGGTAGCTCGGATGTGTAGGATGGTGAATTTACGTCTAAAAATTAATCTGCTTGAACTCAGTAACTTGAGCAGGATTGCCGAAAATTATGACACGGAAATTGCCTAGCACTGCTATCTCGTAAAAGAAAAGGCAGTCGCTTTTCGACGCCTTAACTTTAATTTTCAGTTAATGACCCAGAGTTGTAGACAATAGACGAAATTCTGAACCTTCTAATAATTATAATATTAGGGTGTTTTGTATCCTTGATGGCAGTGTCGTCCCAAACATACCTATTGGTTGAGCACAGCTATTGGTTGTCATTTTGTATATAGAGTTAAGCATGCTGCTCACACTTATTCATGACTAAAATACTTGTTCAAATGTTTCAATAAAACGATTTCGAATGTTTTGCAAACTACTAAGTAGTGAGATCCGAAGAGTTAGAATAATCAGAGTTTGTTTTCAAAATAGAGATTACCTCGACAGTTTCCCAGATATTGGGAAAATAGTAGTTTTCATTAGAGCAAACTAAATAATAAAATTCGATTCGAGATATAATAAATCCAATCCTATTCGAAAAACAAATTAAATTTTGAATCCAATCCTATTCGAATTAAATCCATTCCTGGATATTTTAATGCTTAATTTTTGAATGTACTCCTGAATTTCTCCAGGTGTTATTCCGTCCAAACTGACAATAATTTAGAGAATTGGGGAGTATTTATGATTTTGGTGGTTGTCTGCTACGATTTAGAGTTTTTTCAATAGGATACGTGAAGGCACTGCCTAAAGTACCCTTAAGGGGAGAACATGATGAAAAAGGTTTTTCTCCAATGAGAGGTTCTCCTCCAAAGAGAGTTTGTTCCCGGGGATAAAAACCTCTATGTATTTTTTCTATTATTCTTGAGAGAAGCGTATTATGTCTATTGCTGCTTGATTACTAAGTATACAGACTTTGTATTTTAAAGCCGGATCCCTAGAAATTTCTCAAAATCTCTGGACTCAATTAATGTGACGAATTTTACCTCAAATTTCTGGGGATAAGTGAAGAGGAAGGGTTTAAATTTTGGTTTTGAGGTAATTATACATAAATTCCTCGGTGAAGTTTCTCACAATCGACCAATTGTAATTATTCTTTTTCTGACAAAACATGCCTAGTTGTAAGCTAGGAATGCAAGATAAAGACTGGATTTAGGTTTCGTCCTATTACCGCATCTGATTATACTTTATTGGGATTCTCGTAAATTTTATACAAAGGATATAAATAATTTTTAAATATTTATTAACCCTCTGCGGCCTATATTTCTGAAAATGCATATCAAACATGGGGAAAAAAATTCCTGCTTTATTTGGTAATTATAATTATTATAAGGCTAGAAAGTTATTATTTTACAATAAGCACCCAAATTTTTATATGGTATAGTGACTATTCAATGTTTTAATATATATACACGGAAAAAATAGTAGATTACCTTTAAGTTTTATTCAAAATATTTCAACTATAACAAAATAAATCAAACGACGTGTTGATCTTGAAACTAAATATGAAAATGCTAAATTTAATACAGCAATAAGAGTTATATGGTGATTTTGCCTTTCCCTTACAGTATGATATATATCAATAATTTGTTATAAAAACCAACGTTTTTAAAAACAACGTTTTTATATGGTGGCAAAGTTTATTAGAGAAAATTATTGAAATATTAGTTAAAATTGTTAGTTATTTTTAACTTTAAAATTTACTTAAAAAGAGACATTTGTGAGCGTATTAAAAAATTCATAATACTCATAAAATCAAAACATGCATTTGAAAGTTTGTAAGCCTATTAAAAAAATGGGAATCAGAATTCAGAAAAAGCTATTGTGATAAGACACGGCGTCAAATATTGGAATCTTTCTTTCTTGCGAATGATTACTGACTAAAAGTCAGCAACCCTTACTATCTCCCCTTTGTTAGTTTTACGATACCTCATGTGGTGTGATTAGTGCCCGGTGTTCCTAGAGGGGGAAAGAAATTTTTTCCTCAATCCTAAAAGCGCCGAGAGGAAAGAATATTTTGACTTGTTAAAATTATTGAAATATTAGTTAAAACTTGTCGCAAATGTCTAAATATTGCATTGTTAGGCGAGTACGAACGATTCCCAAAATTTCAAAGCTATAGCTTGATGGGAAGTTGGTTAAATTAACGATCGAAAATTTGATGCCACACACACACACTCTCACACACACACCAAGTGAAATTTAGAAAAACGTTTTAAAAAATATGGCATTGTACGCAAGCCTACATCACAATCCTTACAGCCTGAAGAGCTTAAATTGTATTCTCCATCTACGATCGAATTAGAAATTGCAACCAAAGGTCTTTTTCGTACAATGTTAGTAAAAAATGAAAGAAAAAAAAAGTCCGAATACCTGTTTGAAATACACCTCCTTTGGCGCGCATTAATACTCCGACCACTTTAACTTTTTTCCTCTTCTGATGGATATTTACTGTCATCTATTGTGATATGAGCGAATTACATACATTAAATGTCTATTCGAAACGTAAATGATCTCAGTTCGGTCTTCACGGAATAGAAACTTTAATATTTCTTCTGGACGAACACAATTCGGGTGCCACAAATGTTGCAAATTTGAGTTTTCCGAACAAGATTCTAGTGATTCTGATAAGGAATTAAAATCATTCTTTTTTAGAAGTGACTTTTATTTGGCGGTGGAATTAATTCGTATGAGTTTCGTATCTTGATTTTGAATTTGTTTTTTCTTAGCGAATGACATTCAATTAATATATATATATATATATATATATATATATATATATATATATATATATATATACATTAATAAAAAAAGCGATTCACCAGGAAGGAGTTGTCCGATGGGGACAAAAATTGGCGGATAGGAAAATTATGTACAGAATAGAAAATGATTAAAATTTCAGAAAAATTGAATGATTTATTTCAGAGTTACATAGTTACAAAGTAACGAACTCAATGAGGTGTTGACCTACCTCTAGCCTTGATGCAAGCTACCACAGACGTGACATAGAGTGATAAAGCTTCCTGATGGTCTCCTGCGGTATTTCTTGCCAAATTTGTTCCAATTGTCGGGCTAGGTCATAAACATTCCCTGGTAAATGCAATCGCCTTCCCATCATATCCAAGACATGCTCGATTGGAGAGAGATCTAACTGGCCAAGGAAGTGTTTGACAAGCTGTAAGACAGTTCATAGCAACACGTGCTGGATGTGATCTGGCATTAACTTGGTGAAAAATAAGGCCAGGGTACTGCAAAAGGAATGGTAGCAAAACAGGTCTCAGAATGTCGTCGTCGTACTGTTGTGCTGTAAGTGTGCCTCTAATGACGACCAAAGGGATCCAGCTATCAAGGGAAATGGCACCTCAGACCATAACTCCAGGTCGTGGGTCTGTGTGAAGTGCAATAATGAAAGCAGGATTGGCATGCTGCCCTGGGAGTCTCCAGACACGTCTTCGATGATCATCAGGACACAATTGGAAACGGGATTTTTCACTAAACACTATACGTCCCCAGTCAGCATCATTCCAATCTGATAGAACCAAGCACCACTGTAATCTGGATCGACAAGATGCAGGCGTGTGGCATGTAGCGTAGCGAGGTCGGTACGAGCGTAGATTTCGCTCTATCAGCCGTTTGTGAAGGGTCATGATGGACACTCGTGTGCAGGTCGCACGTCTGATGGTTGATAACGATGAATCATGCGCTGTGACATCTGATCTGACAATCACTCAGTCCTCCCGATCTGCTGTGGTCTTAGGTCCACCGCTACCATCATGACGCTGAAAGCTGCTATTGTCCACCCATTCTTGCCAGCATCTTCTAATCGTCGCATCGCTTCGACCCATATGACGAGCGATCCTCCGATTTACTCAACCTGCCTCTTTCAATCCAATGACATGACCTCTTTCAAATTCTTACGGTTGCTCGTAATGAGCTCGAACCCTGAGGCGAAGCCTTTTTTCAGCAGTTGAAAGGTATCCTAATTTGCAATGCAACAAAAAATTTGGCCATCAGATTGAGAATAGTTTCTTATGTACACCTATTGAGTGCGCAGTTCCAATTCGCTGTAGCTCCCGTTATGCATTCATTGGATACCAAATTTTAATCATTTGCATTTTCGGTCGAAATGTCTTTGCATTTCATTACAATCGGCCAACACCTTCTTGATGTGTCGTTTTTTTTTATTTATTTATTTTATATTTATTTATATTATATATATAAATTTATATAAATAAATGAGAGTGTGTGTGAGAGAGAGAGAGAGAGAGAGAGAAGAATTCGATTCATCACCTTTTCTTAATTTTAACCTTTTTTTAACACGCTAATTTAAATTCTATCAATAGAAATACCACTACATTCCCGCCTCGAGTCGAGGGGAGGTGCTTAAATAAGATATTTTCTTGGTAATTACTGATAAATTAAGTGCCACTTGTACCAAGTATTCACTTGTATATGAAATCAAAAGAAGTATTAACGTCTGACGCAATTATGAGTTATATATTATTTTACACTTAAAAATTATATTTATACATATTAAAATTTCTTTTTATTGTATGTCATCCTTACACATACATTTCCTTTTCTTATACTTTTTGTTAACTTAGTTAATAATCATTAGATTACAGTTCACGGTTGTCCTAAGACAAAAACATATCAGGTTGTATAACAACAACAATTTATTTACACTCCTTACTACCGCTCGTTTACAACAGCTCCTCTCGGAGATTCGGTCAGGTCCCGTCTGAGGGGATCGTGTGACATCAAACACTCTTCCCTTTACGAATGAACATCCTCTAGAGGCGGACTTTAAGTAGAGAAGTTAACATTTCATTTTAGTACATCTTTAAACAAAAATTTGATTAATTATTTTTCTCTTATTTATCACCGAAAGGATAAGTTTTTCGGTGAAATCAGTTGGTACATAGTAACATACATTCTAATAAGCATTTTAAATTCTTTTTTTATTCTTAACCTTGCAAATTTTTTCCCTATGCTCTTACAAATGTTTTATAAATTTTAAATCTCTACTATAAGGCGGATGGGGTAACTTTTTGTGACTTTATTGAATAATCATTCCTTTACAATCTGAGAGTTGTGCTTGAAATCATTATCTTGTACTAAGAAATAATTTCCATTCAAACTTAAGTTTGCAGCTTTATGTGATATTTTATCTTAGATTGTCTAAATAGATTGTTTTGTTCAATGTACCATCATAGAATTCTAACTTTCTAAGATCACTAGTCCCATTGCACCCCATATCATAAGGGATCTACCACAATGTTTTCCTCAATATATGCTGATTCTTCAACAATCATATATATTTTCTTAATTATCAGCCTGGTCAGGTTTGTACTCCTAGTTCACATAGCAATAAGAGGAAGAAAAACAGATCAATTTGTGCCGAAGTAAGGATTGGAAAGCAGTAGGAAGCATGAAAATTTGATAGGGAAGGAAATTTAATTTTTATCTATTATTTTTTTTATTTATTATATGAGTATTTTCCCCCATCTCTAAAGTAAATCTTTTGGGGATTTTTTGAAGTATTTTATAGCAATAAAATTCCCACACTAAAAAGAGTAGTAGTAATTTTGAAGTATAGATTTATCACGATATGTATGGATTTACAAATTGAGAAACAAATTAAGTTCAACACTTCTCCAAAAGGGAGGGCGAGAAGAGAAAAAGGAACAGAAATAAAAAAATAAAAATTCGAGATAAAAACCAACGTTTTTATATGGTGGCAAAGTTTATTTAAAAAATAATTTAAATATTAGTTAAAACGCCACAAATGTCTAAATATTGCTTTGCTAGAAGAGTAAGAACGATTCACAAAGTTTCAGAGCTCTAGCTTGCTGGGAAGTTGGTTAAATTTAACGATCGAAAATTTGATGACACAATGACACACACACACCAAGAGAAATACATAAAAACGTTGTAAAAACTTTCGGGTTGATCGTCTCTGATGATGGTCAAGGTAGCTGTCAGACTCGGAGGTGTTGTAAGTTCCTGCTTCTTGTACACCCCTTAGCATTATACAGTGGTAGCCACCGGGTCCAAATAAACTAAATTTTGATTCAACTGTAAAAATATAGGTCTTGAAAAAATCTCCCGATTTTCCAATATAGTATTTACATTTCTGGCAGACAAGACTCAACGTGTATTGGGGCTGATGCACGTTAAATCTGTAGAGGTACTAAGTAATTCCATTGGCGTGGTGTAGAAGTTCGGAGAGGGAGAGTCCAGCTCAGATGTCTTCCTCGTCACTTGAACGAGGCTCAAATTTACATGGTCCGTCACTTTTCGCCTTCGTGTTGCTTCTCAGTGCGTCTTCAATAAACAATCACAATCACTGACACACAAGTATAGTTTTGTTTGAGGTGTGCATTCCCTATAGTCTTTGGTATCCCAAACAATTTTTATAGTCTGTGAATGCACATTCATTACAGTTTCCAACTTCAGCTGTATTGCTGTTTCCATTGCAGAAATTTTATGATGGTTCTACACAAATCTCGCAATTAGGATTCCCGTTTAAGATACGTAAACTAGGTCTACAAAAATTGCACTAGGTCTTTCAAAAAAAAAAAAAAATTGTTGAATATGAAACTATTTTGTAAAATTTATAACTTATTTCTTACACTTTGCTTCCGTGATTCCATAGTTCAGATTTTCATGTTTACAGAAGTTTTACTTTTTTTCATTCTCGAACGTTTTAATGAAGAAAAAAGAAACTTTAATGCATTTTATTGTAATAGCTTTGACTTTATCTGGTACAACAACTTCTTTAATATTTACATAACCACAGTATATGGTGCAGGTGAATTAAGAATTCAAGCTTTGCTTGGCTGTAAAAAACATATACTTCCTTTTCCAAATTAGTTTAACTTTTAATGTAATATCTTATTGAAGTTAAATACAATTATTTTTCGATCTTTGAAGCAGTTATCTTTCTTTTACGTTCTATTCCAACTTCGATAACACAATTTGCTTGGAAAATATTGAGCTAC
This sequence comes from Nephila pilipes, assembly GCA_019974015.1. NCBI lineage: Eukaryota > Metazoa > Arthropoda > Arachnida > Araneae > Nephilidae > Nephila > Nephila pilipes. The sequence goes on along the minus strand of BMAW01074544.1, from coordinate 250,624 downwards.
GAAATCAAATTTTAGAGTCATCCAACTCCTTTGTGATTCATTGTCTACTTATGCTGTAGGACTTACAACTACACATAATTTTAGACAAGGAAAAAAAATTTTAAATCCAAAGAAACATTCTCTTTAGTTCGAACGATATAATTGGCATGTCAAAATTAAATGTATTTGTAATTAAGCATTACATTAATATTTCTTATATTAGTATACTTATGAGACTATCGTGAGACTATAAATTATATTCGAGGCGTGGATGTTAAATAACGAGACTGATGATGCAATGGAAGAAGTATTCATGTGCCAAACGATAGCGACTGACAGCTGTTTAGTGTGAAGCCTTCTTTTTCGAGTGCAGTGCCTCTTGTTTCTGTAAACAAATCCATACATCCGTAGCCTTCGTTCGCATTAAAGTTTTTTTTTTTTTAGTTCGCCAGAAAAAGGATAAGTGAGCAACGAATTGTTGTGAAATTTCACTTGAAACTTAGAAAACCCACTACTGCAGCTTGTAATTAACTTAAAGAAGGGTATGACAATAAATGTTTATAGCGTGCACGTGTTTTTGAGTGGTTTAAGCGTTTTCAAGATGGTTGAGAAGATGTTGAAGATGATGATTCACGCTTGGAAGGACTCGGATCGACATTCCAAGTGTAAAACGAATGACAATATTGAAAAAAAATCGGTAATCTGGTTCGGTCTGACAATCAGTTAATGCTGAGACTGTAGGAATTGACAAAGAGTCCGTACTGCGACTTTTACATAACAATTTTAGCATTCAAAAAGTGTGTGCCAAAATGTTGCTTAAAATTCTCATGTTTGAACAAGAAGAGGTTCCGCAAAAATGTTTGTACTGGAGCTTTGAATGCCATTGAAAATGATCCAAACTTTTTGGAAAGGCCAATAAAGTGTGATGAATTTTTTTTTTTTTTTTTTACTTACGATCCTAAAACGAAGCGCCAATTCATGCACTGGAAGAGCCCATCTTCCCCGACCGCCAAAATAGCTTGAATGAGCAAATCAAAATTCAAAACGATGATTGTTTTTTTCGATATTCATAGGATTGGGTACCTTCATGGATCCTGAAGGTCACGCTATAAATCAGCATTGCTACCTTCACATTCTTGCTTAATTCCGTGAAAGAAAAGAAAGGACAAACCATTTAGCATTGTCTGTCAAGATTTGGCTTGCCAGGTACAGCATCCCAGTGTTAGATTCTCAGCCTTATTCGCCGGTTCTTGCGTCATGCGATTTCAATCTGCTTCTTGAGGTGAAATCTGCATTACAAGAAGCAAAATTTGAGTCCATTAAAACTGTGAAAGGGAAAGCGGCACGTGTTCTGAAAGATCTGACAGAAGAAAACTTCAAGCACTGTTTCGAACAATGGAAGATTCGCATGAAGCGTTGTAGGGGTAGTGGAGGGGTGTACATTGAAAGTGAAAATAAGTAAATATGTAGGAATTCAAAATAAAATATTTTACAGCGATAGTCTCGTTATTTAATAGACAAACCTTGTGCAATCGTATGAGATATATGTGTAACATTAAATCCTTCATTAAAATGAAAAACATCCTTCATTGTTAGATGGAAAAAAAAACCCTTCTAAAGCGTTATTATTCACGTCCACACAAAAATCACAAATGCAGTAACTTATTTAATGCAAAATTTAAATATAAAACTATTATTTCAATTAAATATATGTGTGTATACCACGTATTATAATTCTAAAGCAAACTCTTTACATTTTAGGGATCTGAGAAGTCATTTTTTTTTGTCCACAAATCGTTAAAAAAATTTCAAAAAAATTATTCATTCAAATTATTTTTACTTATATTTATCGCCAGCAAAACTGTTTTGTTAACGTGATATTTATGTTACAAAAATAAAAAATTTCAAAATCGAGTTTTTATTTAAAGATGGACTAAAACTGTGCTTTCCAACTTCTTTTATGTTATGCCCCACCCTAAACCTTTCTAAAGTTTATATGCTCTCCCTAACATATACATGATTTTTAATATTCAAAAATTGAAATGTTCACTAAAGAGACTTGAATGACAAATTTTAGGAAGAAATCACTCAGAAATAATTAAGTAAATTTTCTAAACATAGAACTTAAATTCAAGAACAAAATAATTTTAACGAAAGAATTTTCTGTACTATTTTAATTATTAGAAATTATTTATAATTTAAATTTAGTGAGATCCTTGCGCAAGGTGCTTTAAGTGATTTTATGATTTATGTCAGGTTCAAAGATTTTTTTCAGGTTCCAATCACAAAGAGATTTTTTTTCAGGTTCAAACCCCAAAGAGATTTTATGTCAGGTTCCAATTTAGATAACTTCAGTCTCTCCCTTTTGTTGTATCCAGCCGATTTATTTATTTGCAGCAAATCATTTACATAACTAAGCTTCCATTCAGCTAAATATGAAACTGGAAATGGTAACAATAGTTAATAGCTCTCTTTGAAATTTGATTGCAAATATAAATTTGATTTCGGTTTCCTCACTAAATCACGCTTTAGCTCCTGCTATATTACATAAAGTTTTATTTGACTCCTTATTTCGCATTTCTTCGAATCCTTGATACTGCAAATTTGAAAAATCGGACAAATCCGCTAACATTGCTGCTTCATCCAAGTTGGGAAATCAATTTTTTTTTCAAGTCAGAAAATATTTCTTTCACATCAAACAATAAAATTTTCAGCTGATAACATGTATAGCGGTATCTGTAGGTTCACAATTTTAGAGCCAATGAAATTTTTCAAAATATTTGTTGTAAATATTCGATAAAGGTAATTATTCCAAATAACTTCGCCTTTGCATTGACGAGAGTTTTATTCGTTCCTTGAAGATTGTTTAGTTAATACATTTAATTTTTCGAATATGTCGACTAATAACTCAAAAATGCCTAGTCACCGATCGATAACAAGTTTTTCATTTCAGGTTTGTCACTTAAAAAGTCACTAAGAGTATTAAATAGTTCCGTTAATCTTTTCAAGCTGTTACCTTTCTAGAGTCATCTTCAGCTTGAGCTGTAAGTATCGCCTGACTTTCATTTTGTTCTTCACAAAATGATTTGGAAAGAGTCCACATTTGGCCCTAGATTTAATAGTATTGATACATTTTACAACCAATTAAGTGCTTTATTTAGAACAGGCGAAACGTTTTGGCCACCAGGATTTCCCTTTGTTTATCGATTAACAAGAAGCATTTTTGGATTCTCATCTTTTATAAATTTTAAGCAACAGTTTTTCTTCCCTGTAATATTATGAGCATTATGTGTAGCCCAAGATGTTATATTTTTCATTGGTATATTATTGATATCTAAGTAATTTTTTAGCTTACTATACTTCTTTAGAGATAGTGGTGCTTTCTAATGATTTACATAACATTTTTTCAGCAAAATCACCTTTATCAGTATATTTTACGAACGATATAAGTACAGCCCCACTGTCTCTCAAAGTGGATTCATCCATTTACATCTGAAATTTTCTGATTAGCTTTTCTTATAATTTCAATATCCTCACTCATTTCGTCTATTCTTTTGTTAGAAGTGTAGTTATTCAGTGGTATAGCTTTAACATCTTTCTCATCTTTTTCCAAAACCGTTTCAAGAAATGTGTTAATGGTTTGATTAAATTCTCCCCTACGGTACTACTTTTCTCAGATTTAGCAATGAGTAATGAACTTTGATAACTAGTCTCAAGAATACGATTAATAGTTGCCTTATGAACAGTAAATATAGATTTTAATGTTACTCTTTTTTCAAAACTTCTCTTCAAAGATTGAAAGTAATTCAATCTAAAATAATTATGTGCATGTATTATGTTTCGCCTTCAAATGTGCCTCAAGACGACCTCGTTTCATTGATTCCTAGTTTCCGTCATAACTATGATTCTTCCTCTCTCGAACTCTGACAGCTGCTCATATTGTCTCCGATGGCAGCATAAAGGCATCTCTAGTTATTAAACGACCCTCTGCAACAGATTAAATACACTCAAACAAGATCTGCTGACCTGTTATATAAATCAAGAAGAACAAAGTTCAGCGCCCCCTGGTGGCATTATGCAATGTACAAGCACGCTGCATTTCTAATCATTTACATATCTGCCTAACACGTACCTTCATGCTAAGTTTCGTAACAATCCCACTCTTCCTTGGTGTGCACATTTTTATGGCAATGAGTGAATGAATGCTTCAAGATTTTGTAAACTGTATATTATTTTGCATTTAGAAATTGTTTTTAATTTCTTTTTTAAATCCATTTTTAAATAAAAACTTGATTTTAAAAGTTTTTTTTATTTATATTTACATAATTCTTTTCAGTCTTAATAATTTAAGACTAAAAAGCAATAAGATGATCAAAACGCTTTTGCGAATTTTGAACTGAATTGAAGTGTTAAGTGCAAGCTCCTGCCCTTCCCTTTTCCTGTGCCCTTAAGTCCGTGAATGCTGGAGTATACCATAATATTGTATCGCCATCTAAATTATACTTGCATGGAAAATTTCAGCCTGGTCGTTTGATAAGAAATGGGTTAAAATTCAAGCATAAATTTTGCTCATGAAAGGCATCTTTTTTTTTTTTTTACATATATACATAGGATCATAGCAAGTTAAATAAAAGCTTGTAAAGAGCATTTAAAATACAGTGAACAACATTGAACAAGAAATAACATTTAGTTCGCGACAAAATAATGTGTCATTTCATATATTTTTCATTTTACCACAAAACGATGATCGCTTAACACGAAAAGATTTCGCTTGTAGGACCCAGTTTTTTCGCTTTTTTTTGTTGGATCGAACAAAATAAACAATGATTGCTATGGTTGATGGGTTACAATTAGTCTTTGGGTACGTCGATTGATGGATTGGTTTTAATTAATGTCACACCAGAAGCTGCATAAGGGCTATTGGCGACGGACCTCGTAATTTTGAGTCACGATCGAGGATCGAGAAAGACACATGAGTTGGCACCTCTCTCTCCTAACTTCGACACAAGCCAATGGGAAGATTTTGAGCCTTGACAAATTTAACGTGCATCGGCCCCTGCTAAGCAGTGGATCTTCAGTGGCATCAAGGCCCGAACTCACGATTCGATGAAGCCTGTCCGTGACCATGACCACTTGGCTACCAAGGCCGCTTGTGAAGGTAGAGGAATGGACATTGTTGGGAAAGTTACTACATTATCAGACTGTCCTACAGTATCATTGGATAAATTTGTTGCAAACGATGATGATGTGTATGACAGACACAGATATGGAAGATAACGAATAATCTGATATTAAAAAAGGCTTAGCAAAAAAAAATCTCCAAAATAACATTGGAATACACACACACACACACACACACACACACACATATATATATATATATATATATATATATATATGTGTGTGTGTGTGTAGGATTTTCCAGCTAATTACCAAAGTATTAATGTATTTTCAAATGTTCTGTAAAACCAGTTCCTCAGGAGCTCAATAGATGGCACCACGAATTAGAGTCATGTGATAGCTCAGGCAACGCCCCCTATTTCGGAACAAAACTGAGAAACGTTTAGTTCTCTCTCCTCCTCTGCTCTTCCCCCGATGAAGATGAACACCGAACGCCAGAGCGCATTTCAACACCCATCGCCTCTCTCTTTGAAAGAGCGGTTTTGTTGAAAGCGTCTCGTGAAATCTAGCTTAATATCTAAAAAATATTCTTAGAACGCCATAAGTAGCCGTAGTTATTGTAATAGTAAACTTACTACCAAACATTTTTTTGTTTAGCAAGAATACTTCCGAGTGTCTTTCCTTTCATATCTCGCACACAACTCATCCTATTTTGATAAATTGGTCAGTCTTTCATCATCATTGTCTCACCTTTTTTTAAAATTCATCCATTTTAAACTTGGCCACGGTAGCGTCATGGTCTCGGACTCGCGGCAGACAGTTTTCATCGAGTCGTTGTTTTGAGCCTTGATGTCACAAAAGACCCGATGTGTAGCAGGCGCTGATGCACGTTAAATTTATAGTGAGCCGAAGTCTTCATATTGCCGTGGTGTGGAAGCTAGGAGAGAGAGGGGTATCAGCTCAGTTGTCAACCTCATCACAACCACGCATTGTTTCTAGTGCGACGTTAATAAAACCAATCCAAATCCAATCCGTTTTAAACTTACCTGACTTAGTGATAGAAAACACCAACCGCAATTCATTTGCGTTTTTATATAAAATTAGACTGTTATGAATTGCATTTAATTTATCTTTTTAATTAATGTGCTTTTACCAAACCTTTTATTGTGTTTTAAAGAAATGTCTTTTTTTTTTTTTTTTGGCGCAGCAAAAGTGCTTTGCTCCATAAGCCTCTACTCATGCTCACTCATAATCACAACAGTCATAACCAACATTAATTACGCATGAATGTTGATTTATCTTATTCCTCTAATGAGTTTAATATTTATTAATTTAACTATAACTTATCAAATACAAAGAAAAAATGCTATTTGGTGATTGATTTAATAACAAAATCTGAAATAGAGACAATAAAAATCGAGCTTTGCAAAAATAAAATCTGAGAAACATGTCTTAAAAACATCTATTCATTTACAACGTTCATGTTTTTGTTTTCATTGAAAGAAGATATTATGCCATTTAATGTAGCCGTATCAGTACGGCATCAAGTTCATGTTCTTTCAGTTGTGAACGGGAGATCCGTCGCATGGACGAGCACGATCTCATGTTGGCATAGGTATGCTGTGTGGTGTCGACTTCGTCATTTGACCGTGGTTTAAAATGACGAGGTTTATTGGCATTGGTATTTGGAGTGTTTTGTGTTGGACAGAAATTGGAAGCCGAAAGTGTTGAGTTCAACAACCACTTGGTGTGAAACTCTTGCATCAAAATTAAAATTAGTTTCATTATTGGAGATCTTATCCGGATATAAAGATATACGACTTCACCAGTTACATAAACTTTTCATAAAAAGTTCTCATTCTGGCTGACTGGATCGAAAAGAGTACAATTTTTTAGTTATAATACGAGTATATTGGTTGTAAAACAGTTAATAACACAATCGTGTTCTAGAATTTAATATATTAACTTCCCGTGTATTTCACCAAATTTAAACTAAACATATAATGTTAATATAATACATGTAAACGACATAATATGCATTTTTTTAAAAATAATTTAGAATTTCCTATTTTGCTTATAAAAGTGTTTCTACCAACGCATTTCAAGCTCGCATTCTTCCGCATTATGTACCAGTAAATTTAGGAATTGGATTTTATATGTAATAAATGCAGCAAAAAGTAAGATATCTCTGCAAGATATACCGTGTTCAAATCCAATTTATTACGAATTAATTAATAAATTGCTTACAGATTAGTTAATCGGCTTGCAAATTTTTAATCACTCTCTTTGTTACTGTGATATTTGTACTTAAAATATCAATATTACATCTAAAGCACCTTTCCACGGTTAAAAACAGCCCTCTTTCGTCTGATTAAAAAAAAAAAAAAAACGCTTAATTAGATTTGTCTACTCTTGTCTTTCCCCCTCCAAAATTGCACTTTAGACATAATCGAGAAATTGAAACCAGATTTCTTATTTTGATTAGTTTGCAGAGATGATTTTAGTTTTCTTGCTTTTTCTTAGTTGCAAATTCGATATATATATATATATAGAAATTTTCATTCAATGGTTTGCCTCATTGAATATTTTCTTAACGTTATATTTAGGGTTTGATTTTATTAAAAGTTCAATTTAATCGTTAAATATTTAGCTTAAACTTCTCTCATTAATCTTTTAACTCGTATAGAGGAGCACCAGTAAAAGAAACATGAGGCATACTTGCCTCTATTTTTGATGGTGTTCCAATCTACTGGAGAAAGCAAATATCCCCTTTCAAGTGTTGCACGCTCAGTGAGAAAAAATGAAATGAGAGTTCTGAACAAGTTAAAATGCGTAAATTATCTGATATCTAATTCATGTTATGTAAAAAAATTGATCGTTTTGGAAATTCACACTTTTTCAGAGAGAAAATTACTCCAACATCTGAATTATATTTTGACTTTACTCTATCCTTTAGATAAAAAGCTTTATTTCTGTTTGAATGAAAATGAGCGAAAATGGATTCCTTTGTTTCTGAATGAATGTAATTTTTTTCTGGTGCAAAATGTGTTCGTCACCTGTACTATCTCCTATCTCTTCTGAAGCAGTAATCACACATTTATAGAATTCGCATATAAATGCACATTTATGAAATGTTTCTTACTTTAAAAGACGTTGTATTATAAAAGGATGACAACATAACGATTTTGAACATTTTTCTGTCTGTTCCGGGTTTGGTTTAGATTTTTAGGGGAATATAAGAAGAAAAAAAATTTAATTAAAGGTCACGAAAGGTTAAATCTTCGATTATTGCTCACAATTCATGAAATTTAGCATAAATATTTTTAAATGTGGTTTTTTTTTTTATTACACATGATTTTTTTTTTTAGAAAAAAGTCCATTACATTTTGAGTTATTAAAACTTCTTGCCTTTTTTTCATGCTTATTTAAATTGTTCTTTGTGACTTAGAAATCAAAATAAATCTTTTAGAAAATTTATATTCATTTTTATATGTAAAATAAATGGTAGGTGAAAATTGGGTTACATAAATTGAGTTATTGATAGGAAAGGAAAAGAAAACACTTTGATCTAAAATTTGCATTTTTTACCTTAAAAAATATTCCAGACACTTTTTTTTGTCGTACAATTTTTAATTAATAAAAGTATACGAATGGTTTTTTTTCTCATTATGTAATAAAAATACTGACTTTTAAGTATTGCAGATTTCTTTTAAAATTTCTAGTGCAAGGGAGTAGTTCTAATTTTTAAAAAATGAGAGTAAAATTCGAACGAGAAACCATTGAAATATACCAAGTTCTTAAGCCTTATTCGTGTTTGATAAATAGTCCTATTACAATAAAAATTAGTTTTTGTTATGATATGTAGTGATTAATATATAATTGTTGCTATGAATAGTTGCTATAAATAATTGCACCTTAGTTGTTTTCAGCTGCTTTCTGTTTCCCTCAAACCAGAGGCTTACTTTTTCTTTTCTTCTTTTTTTTTTTTTTTTTTTTTTTTTTTGTGTGTGTGTGAGTTGAAGATACTCATTATGAAATAAAAGAACATTCCAAGTTTGATTTCTCTCAGTGTGTCTCCGCTATTTATTTAAAGCAATTAATTAAATAGAACAACGATAGACATACAGTACTTTTCCAAAGCGCTTTTTTTCAACTTTGTATATAACTACATTGTGAATACAAAATACGCCATGAACAGCACGCTCACGAGGTAGAAGAACAAGGCTACACTTTCAAGTGCGCACTTGAATTTGAAAATGATGACGCAATTTAATGCTTCGAAAATTGGAGGAATGCTTCATTTGCGGAAACATTTAGGTGCGATATTTTACAGTTATTTTCGCCTGTTGTTCAAGGATGAAGCCCAAAATGGGAATGTGTTTTCTAACAGAAAAATGCGTCAAGATTAATTTTGTATTCTGTTTTCTCTAACACATACAAAGCAGTTTAATTTAATGTACGATTCATTTTTTCTAGAATCAATCATTTTCATATGTTATACATTTCCCTTTCTTGTACTTCTTCATGCTAAGTTTAAAATTCATTTCGCATTAAAGCGAAAAAGGGCTCATTTATTAAAAGATTTCTCAATGTTAAGGATTCTTCATGATAAATGGGCATGTATCGTATAACTGCTCGAACTTACAAACATATTGGAACGTTTTTTATGTCTTAAAATGTTTTTAGATTAAATTCTAGTATCTGACATTTGATAAAGTATATGAGGTTTGACCTAAATTCACGTAACTGTTACTGTTCCAGAGTTTTCATGAAATCAGACTGACAGAAGTGAAAATAAGAATTTTAACAGTTTTTTTTTTCATTGAAATGAATGATTTCATGAACCATCAACTTGAGAATGAAATTTTAAGAAATGTCAGCTTCAATTTTAGATTCATTGTGTAATTTAACAGATAGATTAAGATATGTGAGTTGCGAGTGAGATACGTGACACCAGATACTATCCAATCTCGGAAAATCTATGAAAGTCAAATTGAATCAGAGTAACATCTGCAATAGCGGTTAGTGACTATTCATCTTTTGGAAGCTGTGCAAATCAGATATAAAACCCGTATCTTCTACTATATAAATTAAGTTCCGTAATATCTGCAACTCAGGACAAAAGCTTAGTCGATACTGTATCTCCTCTCATATCTCCTCTTTACCGCTTCTGAGAGGAATCTCTCATATAAAACTAGAAGATGCAATTCACTTCTCAGTATATTTGAATATTCCAACTGTAAGAGATGAATGAAGGCTCGTTGCAAGAAATAAAACCAATAGCACAGAACCAAATCGAATTAAATGGGGGGGAAATGAGTAGTTTTATTTTTAAAAGGGCATTTATTTGTGTTGCGTAAACATAAACGATTGCAAATAATTTTCAAAGCTCAGTTTTTTTTCTTTCCATTCAGTGACTCAACAGTTTCTTCAGCAATTGCACGACAAGTAGCAAAAAAAAATAAAAAATAGAGAGATTATGTGAGAGAGAAATAGCGCAGAAATGAAAAGCTCAACTCTCTTTTTGAATGAGTTGATTTGAATTTCGCCCTCTCATGAAACAGCCCAGGTCGGATGAGTCAACTCAACTCCAAAGCCGTTGATTCAAGTGCAGTCTCCGTACGCTTATCAAATTTCGTGATTCACTGTTTATGTGCGTCAGACATTCACTGCAACTTATGTGTTTTGACATCCATCACCCCAATGGGAAGTGAAATACAAATAATGATTTCTAATCTGTCGGAAAGGTTAATTTCTTAATAGCTTTTTTCCATGAAAACTTTTCCTGGAGTAGTTTGTTTTGATCAGAATAAGATACAATTGACGTAACTAGTTTATAGATTGTTTTTAACGGGAGTGTTTTAACAGAGTAAATTCTGAGTGACAAGTCGTAACAAAACAGAAAAAGCATTTTAAGATTTTTTTTTCAACATGTCTAATGAACCGTGCTTGTATTTTGATGGCCTACAAAAGAAAAATAAAATGCCAAAAGTAAAAGAGCAAAATGCCTTCATGAATTTAGAAAAAGAGATTTAAAAGCATGTATAGCATTACAGGGGAGTTAAACACTGCACTAAATAAAAAAATAACAGCTCTACAACAATCAGTAACAATTCTCAACAGCAACCACATATCAAAGAATTCCAGTAATAATTCTAGAAGGTAGACGAAAAAAGAAAAAAAAGTGAATTGCAGATGATTCTGCTGTTTATGATTCAGGAAATATATTTTCAAATATCCTAAAATTATGGAACTGGCTCGAAAAAATTTTTAAAAATGACAAAAAAAAAAAAAAAAAAAAAAAAAAAAAATGCTACAGTAGGGGAAGAAATGAGTTAAAAAAAGAATGGGGAAGGGGAAAGGACAGTGAGTAATCATACATTTTAAAAATATGTGTTCAATGTTCAAGTTTTTTACATAAATTAACTTCGTATGTAATATGTAAATTATAAAATAACGAATCAAAATCCAGTTCCTGTTCATTGATATATGCTGAAATATCTCTGAATCGCGACTGTTTATATTATATTATATATATATATATATATATATATATATATATACACACTACTACACTAAATCAAACAATCATTAGCATTTTGACATTCTTTCTGACAACTTAAAATTCCATTAAGCGCAAGAGAAGTTTCACTAAAAAGGTCTCCGCTCCCATCTGTAAGTTTGTTATTTTATGAAGACCTTTTTGATTTTACTAACCAGAAAAGTAAAATTTTCCTAAGTAAAAATCTCCAGCGCACACCAAACAATTCTAAATATATTTATTTATGATTTTTTTTAAAAAAATTCTGCTACATTGCAGTAGTTTTAAGTAACTTCTAAGGTAAACATTACAACCCCTTCCTTTTTTTCATCATCATTGATTGGAATTATGAAGATCGAAGCATGCATATCGGGTTGTTATTTCTTAACAAGTTTAAAATATTTGTTTTAAAAAATTAAATGCTATTTAACAAAAAAAAAAAAAAAAAAAAAAAAAAAAAGAACATGGAAAGCTAAAGTTGTTGTGGTGCCTTTACTGTTTATTTATGTGATTAAAGGCTTTGGATGAGATATTTAAAGTGTTATAAAATTCTTAAAAATTACAAATTGGTTTTGATGTGCATAATTGATGCATTTCTGAATAAGCATGAAAAACTTACTACCTCTAATAAAACTGTTATAAAAATCCACATTTCTGCCTCCTCCAGTTGCACAAGTTGAAAGAATTTTTATTTTAACAAGACAATTGTTCAGCCCCTAACAGTCTGTTGTAAACTATTAACTTGTAATGCAATTTAAAAAATCGTGCTGCCATCTATTGCACATGAAAGCTAACAAATACGAAATTATACAAAGAAAATTTTTGAGATTTTGAATCCCAATATATCACAAGAAGTTTATCATGAAAATATTTTCATATAACCAATCATAAATAAAAATTTTCAGATAAATAAATATGCGCGTTGATTTTAAAGGTGAATTAACATAATTGTTTTACAATCTTATTTTTGCAGCATACTAGAGGAATTCTTCAGAACATAGTTATAATGATTATACGGAGCTTTTTGAGGGAAATGGGAGAAAACAAGATGTAATACTTAGATGCACAAGATACTTTTAAAAAAAAAAAATAATAAAGATGCCCTATAGAACTTGGAACTAGCAATTTATACCCCTTTATTCCACCTAATCCTGTTTATTTGACAAGTTTGGAAAGCAAACACCTAAGAGTCACACTTTTAGAGTCTCACCTCTTTTAGTTAAAAGAGTTTAGTTTAGTTTTAGGCTTAACGACCGACGGACCCTAATGACCTTTTTCTCTTACTTGGGATTTATTGTCTTTGGTAAACGAAGGTGATGTGCTCCCAGGATACCTTAGCGATACTTTTCTATTTCCGAAACTTCTTGTCACAATTGACATCCTTTTCTGTTTTTCCTCTCAGGAGCTCATCTTCGGGTGAGTATGGTGTGGACGTCCCCGAGAAACCAGAATGAAACATCGAAAAGAAAAAAAAATCTATGCTGTTTTCCAGTTTACGCAGTAGCTCTAATGAAAGGTTTTTTTTTTCTTTCTTTTTTCTTTTTGGGATTATTTTGTGGGTGTTTTTCTTTCATTTTTGTTACCTTCTGTTCTTTACATTTTGCATTTATTTTTCTTTTTGCTGGGGAATTTGAAAATGAAAATTTAATTTTGTGACATTTATATAAGTTCACGTTTTTTGAACTAACCCGCACATTAGCTGTGCGCTGCGATCCTGAGCAGAGAGGAGTCTGAGGATCCTGTTGTGTTTCCTTTGGCCCGTGCTTCTCAGTAGATGAGTGGCAGGAGTGAGCCATTCCTGTTCATCGGCTAGTAATCGATTCTGAGGGATTCTTTTCAAAGCCTAAAGACATTGCTTCATTGTCATTAAAGCAGTTAGAGGTGCCTCGGATGAATCGACGCACCCTCACCCCGAAGATGTAATACTATACTTCAGTGCCACCTCTGAGGTAAGTGCCGTGTTTGACATTTGTCAGATGACTGGCGAGCTGCCTTCTCTTGTTGGATTTTTTAGGGAGTTGTGGAGCACTGAAAACAACTTAATTTCTTTCCCCCTCCGCAATGGATCCGAAAACTTCTCTGTGTCCCGATGAAAGCCTATATCAATCAACCCTCTCTCCGTCTGAGAAAGTTGGAGCAACAATCATCCAATAAAATGAATACATTTGAAAAAACATATTGAAACCTTTTGATTTATAGAACAACCTCAATAATTGTAAATATTTCGTAATAAAGAAAAATAACGGGTCACTGAAAAGCGGCTTTAGAATCCTTATTCATAAATCTTTATTACGAATGGTGGGAGAAATTAAAACAGTTAAAAAATATATATATTGGAAACATTTTAGTTGAAGTGTCTTCTTGTAAATAGTCTGAAATGATATTGAAATTAACAAATATAACCCCCCCCATTTAATTATCACCATTCCCCTTTTTTCTTTAAACCTATCGCGGGTGACATATCACAGCCAAAACTTCTGTGTGATACAGAAAATGAGATTTTAGAAATTTTAAAAGACCAAAATATTTGCAACGTCCATCGAACAATAAATAACTCCAACGAAGCACATAATCATCCCTTTCAATCGCCCTACTCTACCTGAACCAATCAAAACAGAGTATTTAAATTGTTCCCTCCGACCCTACATACCCAACCTTTTACACAGCTTCAAAAGATAAAGTTTCGCCCATTCTGTTACAGCCTTCTGTTGTCGACAAACTTGTGTCCAATGTTCCATCGTAGAGTACGAAAGCGATTGCAATTCGGAGCTTATCTGTCCGAATCGCAAAGGCGACCATCATACCAACTTTCGAAAATGCCCTTGAGAGATCACAGAAAAAAAAATGCAAACCGTTCTAATAAACCAAAATATATCATTCTCTGAAGCTTCAAAAATAGTTAACGAACGCACACCTACAGATAGCCTATCATATGTATCTGCATTAAAAATAATTGAATTCCACAGGTCTCTACCAAAACCAAAAACAGCAGATGCTGCTGCGTAGACAATAGCAATAGAAACAGAAGCTCCCAGTCATGCGGTTTCACAGATTGTGACTTCTGTATCCAAACCCTCCACAAGTAAAATCCAATCTTCAAATAAAACTCCTTTCTCATCTTCCACAGGCACAAACTCAAATTTTATCGAAACAAAATCCAACCCATAATTAAATAAAATAATTTCGACAGTAATTCCACCCCTTAAAAATACAGGTCCCTCTGTAAATAAGCAGCAGCTGGACATTCAAATACAAATATAATAGATAAAAAAAAACTACGTGTTACCAGAAACACTTCACCAATACCAAATCAAATTTTTCGAAAGGACAAAACAATAAAAGTACTAACAAAAAATCTGAATGTGAAGAAAATACTCTCGAAGTTTACTGGTCAGAAGAATACAAAATGATGAAAGATGACGATTCTTCGGAATCTCATCTCAAAACTAGAGTCTTTATTTATTTATTTACTTTTTTTTTTTTTTGAAGGCCTCTTTGATTTCGTGTGACTGCCGAAGATATAAAAATAAAATCACAGAATTGAAGGACATCATAAATGAATAAAATTTGGTTGCAACTGCTCTCCAAAAACATATTGAACCTCTAAAGTTATGACGAATATTCACAACTATAGCGTATTTAAAAAAGATAATCTTATCCAAAAAGTGAGTGGGGATGTCATTTTGTAGACATCCCGTGTTTTTTGGATCACTCAAATTCGTTTGTAAACCCCACTTCAAGTCACTGCTGTCAGAATTCAGAATCATAATTTAAAAACAATCTGTTCTTTATTTACCTGTTTCCAAATATCCACATTGACATCACGCATATGAACAACCTCATCAATCATATCCCCATGCCTTTTATTTTGGTCGGTACAGCACTCTTTGGGACAAAAAAAAAAAACTATAGAGGAACATAAATAGAAGAAATAATTTCCAACAATAACCTATGAATTTTAAACAATATAACCAGCCGACTTACCTGTGAGTAAGTCGGCTGGCCGTTTACCCAGAAGAACCAATAGATTTGACTATATGCTCTCTTATGTTAATTTTTTTGACTTTTAAAATAGATGTATATCACTACAATAGCGACCACCTCCCAATTATTTTGGAGATCGTGCTAATCTTATCCAACTAAACTCCTTTTGCAGCAATATATGCGTTTACGAAACGGCTAACTGGACACTCTTTTTCTCTCTTGCTAATATTTCCGAAGAAATAATACATTTTCACAACATTGATAAAGTTACAAAAGACATCAAAAACATATTAGTTGAAAGCGCCAATGCATTTATTAAAATAACGTATAACAAACTGAAAAAGTAATCGATACCGTGGTGGAAGGACGATAGCAGAGACGCATATAAAAATGACAAAAGGTCAATTATTGATTTTAAGATATCCTACCCTCACAAGTTTCATTTCTTAAAAAAACATAAATCAATTTTTAGAAATGAAAAAAAAAGAAACAGAGTCAAAAAGAAAAAAAGTCAAAAGAAAAGAAAAATAAATAAAAGTAAAAAATAATCCTAGACAAGATATATAGAAAATATTAACGGTACTATTAAGTAACATTATAAGCGGACAATTGTGGGACAGAATCAAATGAGTAAATGGAGAGTTTATACTAATGGACAAAATCCAATTTTGGGATTCAACAACCAGATCATCTCATCTCCAAAAGAAATAAGTAATGTAATAATCTCCTATTTATCTCACACTTCCATTTCTAAAAATTAAAAATAAATAAATAAATAAAAATTCAGCTGGAGAAAAGATAAAAAAAAATTATCACGAGACAAAATTTAACTTATAATAATGAACTTGAAAAATGCTCTTTCTCACACTCATAATTAACCTCCAGGGGAGACCAGATGATAATATCTCTTATTATCTCATTAAACATTTATCGGAGAATTCATTTATCAGTCATTTAAAATTTTATAATAGAATCTGGAGCCGTGAAATACGGGTTCCCGCTATTTATTTTCATTGTTGGCCAAAATATAACACGGAAATGTTCCATAAAATACTGGTTAAAAACCATTGATCTATGCTCTTCATGTAATTTCAGATACATATTTATACAGTAAATGTTTAAAAAGTTTTGATAAGCAGAATTTTTATATATTAATGTAAAAATTCTTTGGTGTTTTATATTTTAATTGACTTCAGTTAAATTATAAAAACTTAATGTATAATGCTTTAACAGATAAAACTTTTTTAATACAGATTCAAAATTAATTTTAATAAGCTTTGCAAATAACAGACACTTAAAGTCGTAGAAAACTGTAAATTTTTGGAATTAATATAATTATAAATCATAGGTACCACATTTTTTTTAAAAAAAATAAAAGCTTTTTTTTTTTTTTTTTTTTTTTAACCTTAATACGTAATATAAATAGGAAATAATTTTAGGTGCTTAGTAAAAATATTATCAAAATTTATTTTATCGAAAGATTTATTCATGGAATTAATGCATTCGATATATATATGGGATCTAAGATCTACCTATCTACCATCTCGGAAGACAGCCATGATGTTCCCAGAGCTCCGCTTAGCGCTTCGAGAGAGATTCGGAAGAGTTAGAAAAGACGGAGAGGGATCAAGACGCTGAACAAGACGGTTCAGGGAAACTGACTGGACAGTGCTGGACGTTATATCTATGATTACGCGAGTTTAATTAATTTGTTTTGTGTTTTAGTGTTCTATCCTGCGTTAGAAAATAAACTGTGTGGTGTGAGTGTAATAAGTAGTCGTTACTTTGAATCTTTACACCCATATATATATATATATATGTGTGTGTGTGTGTGTGTAAAGATTCAAGTAACGACTTCTGTCCCCCACTCACACACGAACTATATATATATATATATATATATATATATATATATATATCTTTTAAATTAAATTTTATTACTTATAATAATAAGTGTAATTCATTTTGTGTAAATAAATTCATTTTTTTATTACTTACTTTAAAAAACTATTTTTAAATAAGATTAGAAATCAGCAATTTTTAAAATAATTTTGTTACTTTTTTCTTTATTTTTTTTTTCTAATTTTCGTTCATTAATTCTCCCGTATACCCACCATTTTGATTACATCTACTTAATGTTAATCCTATGGAATTTCGACTTGAATTCTCCCATCTTTATTATTTGATCTATTTCAATGCAATAAAGTCCATCTGAATGAGCAAAAAATTATGAATGCTTCTGTGGAATTACTAATTACTTTTTTCCTCCGATTTTTAAAAATATTTGAAAATAATTTTTAAAGACCGGAAAACTCAAAAAACGAATAGTTAAAATAAGAATAAAAATATTTTTAAAAATCTTAGGAAAAAAGTAATTCCTCAGAAGCATTGATTATTTTTTGCTCTTTCAAATGCATCTTATTGCATTCAAATAAATCAAATAATAAAGATGTGAGAATTCAAGTCGAAATTCCATAGGATTAACTTACGTCCACGAAATCAAAAATGGCGGGTAGACGGGAGCCTTAAGAATATTACAACATTTGAAATACTTATAATTATATTTATATAGTTCTAACACTATTTGGTAGGTGGCGTTACTATCTTTTGCTTAATCATTTCGTTCTTAGTGCGGGAATTAAGTCCACTGTATTTGCTCATTGTATTCATTTATTGCTCTGCTCATGTTAGTTTCCTTAATTATATTATATAGCGGTTTCTTTTGGTTTATTGTATAACAATTTTGTTCCTTTATTCGTGCATCTTATGTTGTAGACCTTTTTGGATTTTTCTGGGATTGCTAATTCATTTCCTTTTTAAATGATTTTGCTAAGATCTCTCGTTTTATAATGATGAGGAGGAGGAGGACAATTTGGACATTAATTTTGGAATAATCCAGCGTTCAACAGTCTGTAGTCTGTTACCACAATAATTGTAATATATTCAATTCTTATTCAGTTATTTTTCGTACTTATTCTATTTTCAATTTCTTTACCTCTCTACTGTTGATTTTGATGTTTTTCACATTATATATATATATATATATATATATATATACGTGTTTTTCACTCAATAGTATTGATGTGACTTCTTTAATACTTAACGAGGGTGGTTAAAAAAGTACTAGTATTTGAAGACAGATGGCATCATTAAGGTAAATTGTTGCTACTATTGGGGGCTGCTATCTGTTAAACGGTGTCGAAACAAATTTGACATTGATTCATAAGTTAATTCAAAATAATTGTAATGTATTTTTTATATTATTTTTAGACAGGATAAGTACTAATCTACATTTTATTTCAAATGATAACTTCTCTCACATTCAATTCTGTGATCATTTAGAAGGTATGTTAATCAGAAAAAGTTTTCATGAAAAGGAAAGAAAATTCTAAATTGGGGAATAAGTATTTTATATTCGTCAACTATATAGTTTAACATGTAACAGAATGCAGTTTAATAAAAAAAAGAAACGTGCAAAAGAACAATTTTTTTGCAAAACAAGATTTAGACAACAAAAACACATATAAATAATTTTACATATACTTCGGTGCAATCATATAAATACCATTCAGAGTAAGATGCAATTATGTGCAACAAAAATTCACTAACAAATACTCTCTAAAAGACAAAAATTGTGAATATATCTTGCCTCATAAAGAACATCAGTTAATATTTAAATGAAACAGGGAGACTTTTTTTTAATAAATAAAATCAACATAAAATACAAAGAAAATGATTTTGAGAGCTCTGAAAAAACATCTATGTTGCATACAAGTATAAGCTATATTTATCCTTTGAACTTTCAAATATATTCTCTTCTTTAAGGCATCAAAGTAATATAGTGATTATTTAAAATTTTATTTTGTATATACTTACTTATGTTTAAATAGTTTTCAGTTTTATATACATGATGTTAAACTGTCATATATTTTCTTATTGTATTATCTTTCTTCTGAGTCTAACCAATTCTTTTAAAAAATAGTTCTACTTACTGTTTTATTGAGTATATTATTTTAAAAAAAAAATATTTTTACGTTCGAAATCTCTATACAGAATATTTATATGTGAGTAAAATTTTTTTTTTCAAATTTTAGATTAATAAAAAGCACAGCCGAACTTTTCCTAATAAATAACACATTAAAATAATTCCTAAAAATATTAGATGTCAAGTTATACAAATGGAAAGCATTAAATTTGTAGTAAAAATGCACACAAGTAAGTCAATTAGGCAACCAGTGATTGATGAAGCAATTGGAAAACTGCATTTGATACCTTTATAATCAATAGTTATCAAGGAGTTTTTACTTACAATTAATCACGTGTTTTTTTACTCAATTCTTATGTTTTCATGTAAATCAGAGATAAATATTAACTGCATCAATATATAATTTTCTGAGATCTATCACATACCTTACTCTAAATTTCAATGTAGAAATTTGTTTACATTTTGTTTTGTATATTACATGTTCACATATTTGCATGATTGGAGTCAGAAAAATGTTTCTCTTTTCAGCTACCTAGATCTAGTAATTCGAGACTAATTAAAATAATGTAAACAAAAATGCAATAGTAGTTTTATTTCAAGCTTATTTCTTAGAGAATGTGAAACTTCATTTTTCTGAATTTAGATTTATCCACTTCAACAATCCCTCCAGGTTCTCTGAGTTGGAACACTCTTATTTGTCATATCCGACCGTGAATTATACCCTCAACATAACATATACCCATCTGTTCGTGAATCTTTTAATCTCACTATTAACAAATTCATTCAAAACCCTACCGAACTATAATCTTGTTACTTGGAGAATATCAGACATTAGAAACATATTTCGTAACATTAATTTCCTTCTTGGAAATATTCTTATTTTTTGAAGCTTTTAAACATTGTAGGTCACTACTGAATGAATTACAGAAAATAGAGAAATCCAAATACAAATTGCATTTCAGTCGTAAATAGCAATTCAGAAAATCGTTTGTTACTTGTCAGTGCATTTTGAAGAAAAAAAAATGTTTACTTTATAAATGTAATGTCTCTATATTTTTTTTCATTTGGAAATAAATAATTTATCACCTAAAATTTCAAAAATAGTACTTTTAAGATACTAAATCGTCTTTATGGGTTCAAGCCTTTTTCAGATGATTTAAATTTACATGAAATGTAAATATATTTCATTCTAATTTCCCCCATATTGAAAAAAAGTATTTCTTAGATATAATTTTATTTTATACAAAAATATTTCCATTTGTATCTTGAAATTTCTACTACCAGTTATTATTTTCCTCAAGTTATTTCATTTGAATTTCATAAGCAATATGAAAATTTCAACTTTTTTTTTTTCGTTTATATTGTTGACAAATATATGTATAAATGTTTATGTACATAACATATGGTAGTATTTCCTTACAATAAAAATATGAATGTAGCAAATTTAAAAGAAAAATGAATAGAATAACTGACTACAACGCGTTTGAAAAATCTCTTAAATTTCTTTAAAGATGTACTAATCCACGATCATGGATTTTAACCTCAACAATAATAAACTCATTCATGCACCTACCGAGTCATAATCCAATTACTCGATAGAATAAGATATCTGTAATTTAAAATGATACCTTCTTTTCTATTAACTATTCATAAATTGAATTTGTTTGGAAAACTGTTAGGTAATCAGTAACGTACATCTATAACTTTAAGAGGAACTGCTTTTCAGTTTGGATATTATTTCTAAAACTTCTAAAAGTAGAAAAAGTGTTTGAAAATGATTATTTTGGTAAGAAGTAGGCGACAACATTTTAAAAGAAATTTAGATAAATTTTACATTCCCTCTTCCCCCCAATTTTGAAGTTTGGCGCGATTTAGGCAAATAGTAAAGAATTAAAAGTATTATAACTAATAGAAGTTAAATTAATATATTACGTAAACATGAATGCATTTTCTAACAGTATATGAAAATTATCAAGTAACGAATAGAAATGATCATATTAATTTAGGTTTGATTTTATTTTTCAGCTAATTGTTCCTTAATGTTAAATCAAAAAGGAAAATGTACGTTTTTTTACGAGTAATACTGATATGAATAATAGGATGTAATATTGTTCAAACTAATATTAAATATAAGAAATCAGCTAATTATGAAATAAAAGAAACCCAATTTTTATCATAAAATTATTAGTTTTTGAACATCATCATTATTTCATATGATTTTGTTGCCTGAGTAGCAACGATAAAAATGTATTGAGCAATATTTAAGAAAAAGAAAACAAGAAAAAATATATTTACTTCAAACTTGAACAAACATACATGAACACAATACACATGCTATTAATACAATACACAACATATATGAACACAATTTCATTAATAAAAACAGATTTTTTTTTCACACTTTTCACATGTAAAAATATTATGATTGTTTGCAAATATGGAACAAAGCGACATTGAAATTAACAATTGTTAAACAGACTCACATTTTTAAAAAATTCTTCTATTAATTTCTGACTGTTTTCATGGTAATAAAGATTAAGTTCATTTAATTTCTGGCATATAATATATATATAATTCAAATATGATAGCAATACTAGTATTGTATACAAACTATTATCTAAAAACATAAAAATTATACATAAATAGTAACTATAAGAATAATAATGAGTTGTGATACAAAATGGGTTATAAATACAGAAAAATTAAAATCAATGAAGATATATGCTAATTTTAATAATCAATTTTTCCAAGAATACACATAAAGATGTTCGGAACAAAATTATATCTTTGTTATTAGAGAAATCTAGTTTATGGAATATTCACTGTTCCCAAATGAACAGATTTATTTGTGGATGCCTTAATTGTGTCAATTACATAGTTGATTTTTTTGGATCTGGTCTCCTAGAGTAAATTTTATAATGGAGGCAGTTTTTGCATTTTTTGCTTTTCAAAATTACTCGTGTATCCCTAGAGAGTATCTCTAAAATCCTTACTCGTGTATCCCTAATCGCTAGTTAAAGCATTACATCACGTTTTCTCGCTCATTTTGGTAAATGAAAATTTTCATTCACTAAATTGAAATTACTAAATATAAACTAATTATTTACATTGGTCAAATATTGTTTGCCAAGTAGTATATCCTCAGTTCAGATTAAAGTATTTTGAACAAAACAGTAAGATAAATACGAAACGACATGTGAAATATCAATTAATCAATTTTTAATTGACTGTTCAGGGAAAAAGGCTACCTGTTTAGCTGGTTAAGAAAGTATTTAAATTGTTTACCTTTTATATATTTAGTACATACGTGACTGCAAAATTCACTATTGTTTATTGTTATCATTTATAAACATAACAAATTAAAAGGGTCTTTTCACTCAGCTGCGTTAACGTAAAACTTCTTGTCAAATGGTGTGAAAAAAAAAGTGAAATAGTTAAATATGTATATCTAACGATAAGTGTAGTTCAGAAGAGATACAAAATTTCACTAAAAGAGATATGTTATAAAAGGACACTTACATCTAAATCGTGATTATTTTAGGATATAATTTAAATTATTAAAAATCGAATTGAATTGAAACTAACTTACTAAAAAAATTTAATATATTTTTACACAGAGAGATAATTTGAAAATATTAAAAATTAAAAACTAAAACATTTGGCACGTATAGGTAATTCGCATAATTTTAAATGACATTTCTAATGTGCATTACATTGTGCATGTATAAAAAGTTTTAAATTTACATATCACAGCTGTAAGTAAGAAATTGCAAAAGTACTGTAAAACATTCTAAGATTTCATTATGTTTTTCAATAATAAATATTTATTTACATCCGTTTCCACTAATAGATTTTATTAGCACCAACGAGGAAATAATTCTTCGTTCGTAACGCATATTTTGAAAGATATCGGGTTTCGTTAAGTTAACCATCGCTTTTTTAATCCCTTCAAAATAATGATACTCCATACGTTGGAAACATATCCTCTTAGGGGATTTCTGAGCTATTTCGCACTTTTTTTATATCATTTCATCTGCTAGATGGGAACCAACATTTTCCATCATATTGGTATTCTTCACTTCACGCTGCGATAAATCTCATTCGAATTTTAATAGAGAGATCGCTCTTACTTCATCTTTCTATCCTGCCACGCACATTATTTCTTTAATGGGAATAAGTAACTTGTCAGCACCATTTGTGTCGAAACGGAACGTAACGCATGCTTTACCGCATTGCAATGAAAATTCTTTGTCCTTGCATTGCATTATTCTGACACCTTCCGTAGCCACTCGAACAGCGAGTTGGGCTGTTTCCCCTTCGGATATTGCTACATATTCGTCTAAGAACAGTTCTTGCTCTAATTGTTCCTCTGCCTCGGCCTTCTGCAGAGATTTGACGCTCGATTGGAGATTCGTCGTCGTGTTGCCGACGGTCATTTCGAAATCCAACATCCTATGAGTGGCGGAGTAGCAAGGGATGGTTCTGAAAGCCAGCACGGCGCCGACGATGAAGAGAGGCGATCCAGTCACTACGACCTCTGCCGTCGTGTAGCATTCGTCCGTATGGAAAGTCATCAAGTTGCCATCGTACTTGTATTCGGTGGGGAGTTCGATTCTTGAGCAATTGTTCACCGATCTGAAATGTTAGGAATATCATCTGAATGGAATATTTGATTATGTAATAAACAAGATTAAATAATTATTCATTATTAAAATTTATAATTGTAACAAAAAAAAAAAAAAAAAAAAAAAAAAAAAAAAAAAAAAAAAATAGCAATTCCATACAAAATATGAGTTAAAGACGACATTTTTCTGGATCGAAAAAATAATTTTCGTTTTTATCTAAATGGGAGCATATTGCAATAAGCTATATTAGGATTTAGTGATTTTTAACAGTATTTATTGTTTTATATAAATTGTTAATTGCAAACAACAAATTATTGAACTTGCAATTATTTTCAAATTAGTAAATTGTTGCAATTTTATTATTATTTTTAAGACAAAAATTATTATATTTCTTCAGTAATATGATTTTCGTTTACTTATTATGAAATTTAATACAATATTTTAAATAATTTCAATTTGAATTATACAACGATAACATTTGTTAAGCAATTTTCTACGTGTTCTATTTTTTAAAAGTGCAAATGTGTTGCTAATTTAATTCGTTTTTAAATACTGTGAATAAAGCATAAAATGGGGAAGTCTCGTAGCTGAGTATTGAGGCAAAAAAAAAAGTCAAAACACATTAAAAATATTTCCATAAATTTGAGATACAATAAATGCATCATGAAAGTAAGTTGCTATCATGATAAAATAACAAAATCAATAATATTTAGATTTTTCAAAGTTTGGCCAAAAATATTTAAATTGTTTCGACAAAAATTGAAAAATCTTGTTTCATATTTTAAATTAAAAAAAAATGAATAAAATTAAAAGTTAATTTCGTTCAATTTTCACGCACCTCAGTAAAATGGCTTTAATAAGAAATAAATTTTGTCTCTTTTTTCTTTAATCATTACTTAAAAATTGACTTTTCACGAACATGCAAAAAAAAAAAAAAAAAAAAAAAAAAAAAAGCATAAAACAATGTTTATCATACATGAATTTGTTCCAGAAAATTTTAAGCTTTAAAATGGCACAAATATTAAATATTTGATTATTATTATTTAAACACGCTAAAAATTTATTTGCACACACACTAATCATATGTCAAACTGCTAGCTTTCTATGTTTTTATTTGCAAGGGATATATGAAATCTTCAAAAACTCCATACCTGTTGCGAGCTATTTCACAAAGATTTGATGGAATGCTTGTGAACCCTGTGGACTTCGGCATCGTGAGGTTCCACAAGATAGCCAGCTCTTCAGAAGTATCCAGGAGTTGAAACTTTTCCAAAATGGGCTTCAGATCTTCCATTTTCATGGACAAAAACCTCACGTATTGCAAGAAGTCTTTAGTCAGGAACCGAATATTCTTATCAGTACATTCCAAGTTTAGTTCTTTGCATTGTTTCTCGCCCCAATGCCAAAGAGCCTCAATGATTTCGATTTCCGATTCTATGTCCATGAGATCCAACTTCAGAATGTCTTCAATGGTGGATTTTGAGGCCGTGTTGAAGAATTTGGTGTGGAATAGTCTTTTAGCATTTTTTGAAACGTAGCTGAGACAATGCGATTGTAATCGTTTCATTTCTAGGAAAGAAGCTTCTTCGTAAAGCGAGAAGACCGTTTCGGGATCCAAGATGACATTGGACAGCAAGAATTTTTCGCAAGCTTGGAAAAGAGGCCTTATTAAGTATTTTTTGGACACATATGCTGCTTCAAAGGCATCATATTCACTTTCGATTTTTATCTCTCCGGAATACAAATACCTAAAAATACAGAGCATACGGATACAAAATTAATCCCACGCAAAAAATTAGTAAAATTAATTTTTTCAAACACACATACTTCTACTAGTGCATTGAAAAGTAAGAAATATTTTTTTTTCTTTTCAGAAACAAAAATTGCAAAGACGGGAGTAGATTAAAATTATACGGTAAGGAAATTAAACTTATGGTGGCGATGTTTATGATTGTTTTGTTTTATTAGAGCAAGAGATTTGTTTGGCCACACTACACCAAACAATCATTAATTTTTGAAAAAATGTATATCTGTCATCTGGACGGAGTAAAGTATATCTGTAAGAGGAATAAGTGTAAGAAAAAATGAAAAACATTGTGAAATGACAATGTGAAAGGTCTGAAAACAGAGACAGTTCCCCAAGACATCCCGACAGTGCATCCTCATGTTTGCCAAAGGCATCAAATCCAATGATTGTAGGGAAAGATCAATACATCACTTCGAGACCATAAATCTTGTACCGCCTAAAGAAGATAAGCTCTTAAGGTATCACAACGAATATCAAAAGAATAGAAATTCTAAAACATCTATTAATATTTAAAATATATACTGGATATGATTAAAACTCCAATTAACTTAGTCTTTACAATAATGAAACAAGTTAAGGAAAATAAAAGTGTTTAATAATATTTAATTGTGCTCATAACTTTTGCATGTGAATTCTTGCATAATTTTGATATGAAAGGAAACATCAAAATAAGACTACATTAGTAAGACATTGAATCGAAATGTTTATAAGAACAAACAAGAAAATTTCACTTGGAATAAAATTAAGAACAAAAAAAAGAAAGAAAGGGGAAAAAAAGAGCATCACAAGGAAAAACTATACAACGATCAAATTCACATATATTGCAATAAATTTAATCATTTAAAAGAAGTAATTTTGTGCTTTTCTGTTTGTTATATGACTAACTGAACTGAAATGAGCTATTTGTCACACACACACATAAAATTCGTCTATAAGGATAAAAAGAATAATTTTTTCCTTATGTACTTCTATCAATAATTTTAACTGATTGATCATATGTACATACAGGAAGCAAAATAGTAAAATTTAATACCGGAAGAAAATATAAAATATTAATTGGTATATATAGAAATACAAAATAACAGAAGTAAAAAATAAATACCTAACTTCTGTAATGAGAATTAAGTTCCTAAAATAATAAAAAAGTTTTAATAATTTGCTCAACTTAATTATCCCAGAGGTCTCTTTCAGGGTAACAATGACTGACACTCAGTTTTTCTTTCTTTTATTGACTATTAAAACTTACCGAAGCATGATAGAAAACCCTTCTTTCGTAACGTCTGGGACATGAATTTCATCTTTTTCTTTTATTTCTCCGTAAAACATGGCCTTGAAGACTTGACTACCAAGTCCCAGTATTAATTTGTGACATGGGCATCTTTTGGGCGGCTGATCCACGAGGAACATCACGTCGCTCATCACTTCGCTATCTAATAAATTTGCCACTCGAGTCTTCAGTTGACATTCGTCTGAAGATTCATTTACGGGCTCCATGCTGAAATGATGCACAAGTTTAAAGTCTATACAATAAAATTCTGTGAGTAAGCAATCGAAATAACAGCATTTGTGGAATTTTCAAAAACATTCATTAGAAGAAAGGAAATTTTAAAAAATGAAGACATCTTAAAAATTTGATATTAATAGAGAGCAAAACTTCTTGATTAATGTGGTATACCTGAGTACCATATCTTATTTAACAGAAAATAATTAAACTGTAAAAACTATTTATTTTTAACAAACTTAAATATTCATTTACTCAAAGCTATCTACTTCGATATCAATGTAGGACCATTCGATTTGAAGCACTGTCAAAAGCTCAGATACAAGCGGCAGATTTCGGTTTACCAATAGATAACAGTTATCATTGAATATGAGCAAACAATATTATTTTCTAGAAATAGATATCTTCTTATGAAGGTAAATTTCTTACTCAGAATTCAACGAAAACGAACCTTTTTACTGTATATATATATATATACTAGTCGTAGGATGTTGAGTTTACAAGAAGAACAAAGAAACCTTTTGTACCTCGAAACTCCAGATGGCCGTTATGAATCCTTCTTTTCAATAAAAGAGACCTGGATTTTAATCGCACACATGATTATGTGTTTCCTTACAATTAACACTCATAAATCTGTCATTGGAATTGAAAAATGACTTCAGTTATATATCTTTTTTAATTACTTCAAAAATTGCTTGAATTGAAGAGAAAATTCTCTATGTTTAATTATACGCCAATTAAACTCCTTTTGCGGCGGATCACGCATCCAAGGAAAAAATGTTCCCGGCGTGGGCGTCGGAAGGAGCAACGAACTCAGTGAGTGATAGTAGCTATCTCATTTCAGCTAAATCTTTCAAATGCCGCAATAATAGTCATTTATTTTGTATTAAGTTACTTACCCAGTAGCCAAAAATAGGGTCGAGTTTGTTACGGAATATGATATTCACACACATTGGATACAATGCTCAAAATTAATTATTTATGTGTTTTGTATGACATAAATTGAGAGATGCCAATCAAAAAGAAGAAGGGAAAAAAACACTATTTTTATTGAAGGGCTACCTATTTCTGTCCGACTCAAAGATCCACTAAATATGCAGAACTTTGTAATTTTGAGTCACGATCAGTTGACGAAATCGAAACTTAAACCAA
Source organism: Nephila pilipes (assembly GCA_019974015.1). Classification (NCBI taxonomy): domain Eukaryota; kingdom Metazoa; phylum Arthropoda; class Arachnida; order Araneae; family Nephilidae; genus Nephila; species Nephila pilipes. Next base: position 221,929 of record BMAW01074544.1, on the reverse strand, counting down.
GATTCTACTCTCTTGGATTATTTTCGGTCGTTGTATTAAAGTCGCACTTAGAAGCAACATGAGAGCTATTGGTGACGAATCTTGTCGTTTTGAGCCTCAGTCAAGTGACGAGGACGACACCTGAGATGCACCTCTATCTCCAAACTTCCACACTACGCCATTGGTATACCATGGAACCTTCGACAGATGTTCCGTGCATCAGCCCCAATTCTCAGCGGGTTTGTAGTGGATTCGAGACTCGAAAGAAACATGACATGCTACAAGCTTGCGACTATTTACTTTTTTCGTTAATTTTGTTGTGACTTCTTCTTTTTAGCTAAAACACCTTTGATTTTATTTGTGAACCCAAAAATATGGCAAAAGAATCACGAAATTATTGCCGATGAAGGAGAGACTCGTTTCTTTCACATAAAAAAATATCAAAATAATTGATATCAAGAAAATAAATACAAAAAGAAAAGATTTTAATAAATCGAAATTAACGATACTGCTGACATCGGTTGAAGATAAAAAAATACAAAAAACGAGGTTTCTCCGAAAAAAAAAAATGCTCCAAAAATAAGTTTGAATTTTTTTAGCCAGAATATCCTCACGGCTCCTTTTCGTCAGCGAAACTCGGTTAAAAATTTGATGGACTTGATGAAACTACATAAGGGACAGACAAACAAACATTCAAATTTACGTGTAAGATAATATTTATCATATTCAAATTAATTAAAATGTAGTATAAATAGAAAAATATGGTATTATGTTATTTAACGCAACGTATATATCATTATAAAACGTGTAATCATAGAATTTGAATTGTTACTTCCTCGTCCATTCAGACGTAGCACCCATGACTCGAGAGTCTTCAGTGGAAAGAAGACTCGGACATAAGGCTCTATTGAACTCAATATTTGATGATAAGCTCGAATTTTTATGACATGTCCTTTCTTAATTGATTTACAGAAGATGTTGCTAGCTTCGGGTCATGACCTTGTAAAGTCTCCTCGGATTCTCTTCGATTATTTTCTTAGGAAGTGTCCAGAGTTCTTGCTCGAAGATTTACTCAAAGATATCAGTCGAAGGGAATAATCGTTCTTTTTTCCTTCCCCCCCCCAAAAAAAAAAATTAAGATATTATCTGAGGATAATATGAAATACATCTACTATGGGGAGGGGGGGAGACGTATGTTCTAATTTATTTAAAACCTACATCCAATCTCTGCACTTAGTAATCAGAGTCTGCGACTAAACAACTGATTCGCAATATTTCCAACACGTGACAACGAATCAATTTATGTGTGTGCGGGAGTGTTTTATTTCTCCAATTAAATTGACTCTCACCTGAGTTAGAGATGAATCGCGAACAGGAAAACTACAAGATAAAATTTTCTTCAGTTCTTTCTAGTTTTTACATTGTTCCATACGTTGTAGAAAATGAAAAAGGACTTGTTGGATGAAGGAGAATTTAGAGAACAGGGGCAGCTGTAGTCGAGATTAGTCACGGCCGTCTGTTGCGTGTTGGAGTCCTAATGACATTAAAAACTTGTTCTGGTGCCAATATACGCTAAATTTGTCGAGGATCAATACTCTTCTGTTGGAATGCTGTAGAAATTTGGAGAGAAGGGTACTAGCTCAGGTGTCGTCCTCGTTACTTGCCTGTTATTTCAAAATGACGAGGTCCGTCACCACTTGTGTTGCTTTAATGTGCGACTTTTTTTAACAATCAGTCACAGAAAGGATAAAAGCATACAAAACAATAAAATACGAACGATTCTCATTACTCTTAAATTAGGGATATGTACGAATACTAGTTTATTTTTGCTATTTAAAATTTTTTGGTGATTTTCTTTACAATTTTCAGAATAATTTTTGAGTAATGTTTTCTTGCTGTCTCAGAAATTTTTAAGATTTTTAAAAATATATTCCTGGGATTCTGAATATCGAATTCGATTGCAATGCAATTTACTTTTAGTAAATCATGAGTATTAAAAATTATTTTTAATGGACACACAGATCTTTTGTAACGGTGAAGAAAATAGACCTAATCATTAACTTATAAAAGGTTATTATTTTAAGATCATTCAAAGCACTTTTTGTCATTATGGGCCGCTTACATACAATTTATTACTTTGTGAACCTAGATAGTTACAAACATGACATTTAGACATTACAGAAAAAGTAACAAATACTTTAACGGCAATGAAAGTTTATATCTGATTCGAATACTAGACCATCTTTTCTTAATGCAATGTATACATAATTTCGAATTATTAAAATCTATGATGTGCTTACCTTAAAATATCTGTTTAGTCTTATAAAAATGAACATGATATTATCTGTCGAGATTTTGAGAGAATTACGAAAATCAAGCTCCAGGAGTGAATTCAAAAATGATTTACGAAGCAATTTATTTCAAATAAAATATTTGCTCCACAGATCTGTAAATGGAATACTAATGATAACCTTGAAGTTACATAATAATCTCTTAAAATTTCATACCCGTCGTCCCTTATCCAGTTTTTATGTTTGTACGCTTAATAACAAACTGATAAAAAAGGGGGAAAGGAAAAAAAAAAGAGTCTATTGGCCATGAAAAAATTATATACATATATGTATATATATTTACCTTTGTAATTAGATTAAAATAAAAAAAAATGCGATATATTATATTATGGAGATTTATAAGATCTTAAAACTGTTTTGAACACATATTTATTCAATAGAAGAATTTTTGTAAAAGGCATTTCAAATATTTGTTATAAAAGTTTGCGCGCACTTTTAATATTTGCGCTCCAGGCGCTTTACAGCAACGCTGTCATGTGTCAATATCAATAATTCGAGGGTTTTTTTTGTTCCGCAAACTAGTTTCGAGTTGTTGTTTTTCCGAACAAAGTATCCTTGAAAATCTTTCTTTTTGACGTGAGTTCACGGCTTTTAACAAGTTGTTCTGCTTATTCTTCCTATGACTTAGAGAAGTTACCGTTGAGCTTCCATAGGGTGACTAAGTTAATTTAATGTTCTAATGAATATGAATATCGCAACAGTAATGTTTGTCCTCATAGAAATTCTGTTTGTGGGTGTCCGATCAATAATGATGCTCTTATTAATAACTCATTATGAGATTTCTTAATTGATTCATTGAATTCAATTGATTTGTTTATCATTGTACAGGGTTAGCAGAAATGAAAACCGGTTTTTAGTGATTTACATTTTCGAAACTATAACGCATATTACATTAAATTATACGCGAAATTAAAGAAAAATATACCAAGTTTTTTTTCTCTCTCATTCGATCAATAGATGACAGCACATCCATAGAACGCTGTGATTGAAATCCAAAAAAATGGCGACAGTGACAGAGAAGAGTTTTTGCGTATTTAAAAATACATGCGTTTTTTGAGTAATTTCTGTAAAGCGTACATTTAGAAATCGCTACGGAATGGAAGAACCAAGTTGCAAGAACATTCTACAATGGTATCGAAAATTTAAAAATACATGTTGCTTGTGCAGAAAGAAAAGCAGAGACCGTCTGCGAGTCTCGGAAGAAACGGTGGAGAGTGTGAGCCAGAAATTAGTTCGAAATACACGGAAATCCACGACAGTTGCCGCTAAAATCACTGTTTATGCACCACCGATGCCGAAAACAAGAACTTAAGAACATTTTTGTGCAGCATTAGGAACCATTGATAGTGCGATACTACAAAATGTGTGGCACGAACTTGATTAGAATAAATGTTTGTTGTGTAATAAAAGGATCACACATCAAAATCGGTAACTGAAAATAAAACTTGGCACATTTTTTTTTAATACAGCTTAACTTTTATTGTCATATGTGTAATAGTTTGGCAAATATAAATATTTAAAATTCGCCATCAGTCACCTTAATTTTGAACCATATTAATAAAAGAAGTGAAGTTTACATTTGAACTTAATTTCTTTGCTTAAACATCCGCTCCTCTGTCTGTTGGAAGATTACTAATGAGCTCCACTTAAATTTAGAGTATGGCAGTCCCATCATTCCACACGACTGCTTTTGACAAATACTTCATTTTAAGATCCCCTAAATATAAAATTTGCAGTTGTATTATCCAAACTGCCGCAATTGCTTATTTCACTAGCATCGTCATGCAAAATCTTTTCCAAAAATGGACGATAGTTCAAAACGCATGAATAAACTTTATAGGTAATTTTTTTTCCATTATTTTCTCTTTGCTTATTAAGACAGGAGACACTGCAAATTGCGATTATAACTGCTATTCTTAAAAATGTCTTTCGAAGAAAAACTTTCACGTAAAGTATATAGAAGAAAAATAAATGCACAAAGGTTTCACAGATCGGCATCATGTAAAATATTCTTAGATACTTGTTTAAAATTACTTTTTAATTGCGTTGAAGGTCATCTGTATATAATTATATGCAGTAGTTTAAGGTCATTACAAAATGTTTTTAAAAACCTTGAGGGGAACGTTTATATCTCGGAAGGTCAAATTTCCTACCAAACATGTCCACGTATATTTATCTAGAATTGAATTAAATCAAATTCTGGAAACTTTATGCAGATATATTTTCAAGTGTACATAATGGGGTCGCAGAAGCAATTGTCATAGTCTCGGTTGCGAGTGGCATAGAATTGTACTTAAAACTTCTCAATGATGAGGTGCGTGTGATCGAAGCACTAACATATGTCGTCATTTCAAAGTTCACAGTCTCCGTGTTAAAAGATAGATGTTAAATTAATAAAACATGAAACTCTACATACTTTTTTTCCCTCAAGCTTTTTAACATTTTGCTAAGCACGTACACACAAGCTCTTTTTTACACATAAATTATAATTTTATACACACATTTACTTAGTTTTTATTTCAGGATGGCGTTTACCCCTTTTTTAAGTTATCAGCTTTATTCGAGGAGACTCCTTAATTTTTTGAGATGTTTTTTTCTGATAAAGATAAAAATTTACAAGTTACGTTTTTCTTCGTAATTAGATGCAACAAGGGCTATATATGTAAAGTTATATATTCGCTATTAATTTTATAATAAGCAGTTTCAGTTATTTCTTTTTTATTTTTTAACATTTTGCAAACGAATTGATTATCTAGCTTATATATATTTCTCATGCTATTATATTAAATTTCACTTACTATTATCATTTATTAACTTGAAAGAATACCCGAGTTTTTTTACGCCGATCAGTTGTCACAAACTGTACTTAAACAATTAGTTCTCATTTTTACTGTTATTGTAAGCATAGATATATTTATAATACGCATGATTTTAAAAAAATCTTCAGCCTTAGTGTAGTGATATTGAAAAAAAGGGAACCAATTAAAAAATAGTACAATGGCGAGATTTTATACACAGAAGAAACCATAGTATGATTTTCGAAAAAAAATCAAAACAATATAGCAATGGGCTTAGGCAATCAAAAACAGCTTTAACATAATAATACCGTAATATACTCATGTAAACTTAAGTATATATTTAATACATAATTTAATTTTTTGAACAAGAAGGAATAACTTTCTGTTTAGTTTGTTACTTTTTGTTGTTTAATACTCTTTATTGTTCCTCGAATATTTGAGATAGAAAAGTTTATATTTTAAAAATGTCCCTGAACGAATTTTTTTTAAAAAAAACTATCTTCTTTGTTTTTGGAAAACCGTGCTGTAATTTGTAATTTTACAATGCTCTTTTTCTCTCATTAGACTGTTAAGAACTTATGATTTGTTAAGGTTTAATTTTAAAAAAAAATTCTAGATGAAAAATGTGAATTTAAAAGATAAGATTGAAGACTTAGCATTGTCTAAACTTATCACCAGTTACAAAGTCCCTCATCTGAAACTTTCTTGTTTCAAAACTAAATTACCATTAAATGAAATGCAGCATTCAGCAGTAAGGGAAACAGAGATCTTACCTGTAGCCCCAAGTTAATAAATAGATGACTTCCTTACTCGCACGCGCGCAGAAGTGACGCGCATTTAAACCGAAACTACTTCCACAACTGTTTTCTCTCGACTCAAGCCAAGCGAAACCAGAGCCCCGAAAGACACGTTTCTCCACCCCGACCCTCTTCCACCCTCGGGGACTCCATGATTGACCACCCCATTTGGGTCAAGGTTTCCAACGGAAATCTCTGGTAGAAAGTGAAATGGAATTCTCTTTCCTCGGGCGCCCTTCACGTGATGTTACGCATGGAGATAGCCGTAGCGACGTGAAAGCCATGTGTGGTACGCTGCCTTTTGGTGAGACTGCTGCGTGGGTGTTATTTAGGAACTGCTCGAGTTGAATAAAACAAAAATGTATCTTATTGCAAGAGGAAGAGATACCGGAAACATATTTCTCCAAACATTTGAAGTAATTCCAGTCAATGTGCTCGGATGTAAACAAAGCTGTAAAATTTCTTTTAAGAAAGAAACATCCCGGGATGCGAAACTACGATTCTTCCGAGACACGACTCGATGGTGATCATTCGAATATTTTGATTCGAACCCAGAGCAAGAAAAAGCGGCATTAAAAGAACAAACAACTTCAGAAAGTTTTGTTTTAATGCATCGTTATTTTGCAGATTGTTTTTGTGGTAGCTGTAATTAATATATGAAAGCAGTTTTGAAAAAAATGTAAGCCTGGATATATATTATCGCATTTAATGCACCTTCCTTAAAATTCATGCTGACGTTCGTGTAATATTTTTCGTTTTACGTATATCCAACAACGGATAATATGTGTTAGTTTTAATCGTGTTCTGTGACTTTTTTTAAATTTATGGAGAATTTTTTTTTTTTTTTCCATTTCTGATTTACGTGTACGATATTGTTGGAAACGAAGGCGTGTAAAATTATTTACTCCAAATGGAGCACACAATAAATAACACACCCGTGTTTGTGTGTAGCATTTAAAAGAAAACTTCCAATATGTGTTAGATGCAAAGACCATTTTCAAAAATTTATTTTTACAGTAGCAAATTTGTTTGCATTTGTGAAAATTTAAAATGAAACATCTCAAAAACTACTTGTATTTGAAGACAAAGTACATCATTAAGGTATATTGTTGTAACCATTGGGTGTTGCCATCTGTTAAGCGGAGACGAAATGAATTTGACACTGATTCATAAGTTAGTTTTTTATTTGGTAGTTATTTGCTGCCAATCAAAATTTGGTTGATGCTACATCAAGTTGTCTCTGTCGATGACAAATGAATTCATCATTATGCACCAGAAATCAAGCAAAAAACAAAACGTTGACGAAACAAACCATTTTCAATGATACGAGTACCATCTCTTGGAATTTCTAAAGACTCATTGAACGATCTTCGAACTTGATTTAAAAATTTTTTTCACATGCTCTGTGACAGATAAGCTTTTAATTTTGAAACGAAAAGTTCTTTGTTTACTGGACAATGTATGACTGTCCATTATGATACTTCAAATAAAACTTGAAAAGTTTTGATTTTTAAAAATGATCTTGAAGGGGGGGGGGTCGGTAGTTCAAAATCACAATGCTTATAGCTCAACTATGTTTATATCATTTTTAACATATTTCATATCGCTTCCGATAAATTTAACAACATATACTCAAAATATCTAATGGAATTGCCATTTGGTGTGCATTCCTTCTGATTTTCTAGCATACATTTTAAAATTATAATATTCTTGATCGATATTGTAAAATCAAAGCTTTTTAGACATACAATGCAATCATTATTAGATACCAGTTATATTTTAAGGAAAATTGCTGTTTAATATATATAGTGAAGGCTTCCAGTCATATGAATATGTGAAAGTATTAGTCCTATGAATTTTCTATTTTCCTCTTCGATTCTAGTGCAATACTATGCCTCCATAAGAGGATGTACTATTTCATTGCTTTAATTTTTATAAAAAATGTAGGAGGTTTTTGTGAAATTATTATTTTCCTCCAATATTTAGAATTATTTGAAAAAAAATTTAAGTTTCTGAAAACACACAAACATTGTTAAAATATACATAAAAATATTTTCAAAAAATTGATAAAAATGTAATTACTTTAAAACCTTCCTCTTTCGACTGTACTTTACTGCATTCAAATAAATGCAATCATTGGAGAAGGGAAATGGAAATTTCTTAGGATTAACACTACGTTCATGAATTCAGTATGGCTGTCATGTTCTTAAACTTAAAAATTAATTATTAAAATTATTGTGTGTGTAAGCGGAGGTCATTACACACATTTTTAGAAAATCATTTAAATAAAACAAGCAATTGTTTGGTGTAACAATTTATTAGGTTTGCATATAAAAAGTTTTCTTTTAGGAAAAAAAAAAAATTCGAAACTTTTGAAAGAACTCACTCAAAAAATTATGAAGGTTAACTTATCGATCAACAGAATTTAAATGTAAGTAATGATAATAAGGTAAATAGAGCCTAATTAAGAATATTTTCTTTAACAACTGCGAGGTTTTTATGCTTTTCGTGTCATTTTCAAAAACTCTGGCAGGTTTGGATGAGATAGCGTGAAAAAAATGTAGGTGGGACATAACATTTTAGGTATGTATGTATCTATATGTCGGAGATGAAGGGCATTATGTCCATTTTTAAAATTTTACTAAAGAGCAGCTTAAAGTTTTTCCCGTGTGCGTGTTCTCTTTATTTGCAACTTGCTTGTCAATTAATATTTTTCAGTAAACCCCAGTACATTTTTTCCCTTAGGCTGCAGATTTTTGAATTATAACTTTTTAAAGCTTTTTTTTTTTTTTCTGAATTTTACTACTAGCTATTTTCAAAAATGGACTGCGTTTTTTTTAACCATGTTATTTAAACGAAATTTTTTTTATCTCATTTTTATCTGTAACTCTGTGTGAGCCCTGAAATGGGTAAGAAATGGCGCAGAGCGTTTCACAGCTCGTTCATCCATTTTACGAGTATTGCCTCCTATATATATGTATAACATATATGTGTGTGTGTGTATAATATAGTTGAGTTTCTCTTCCTCCTTTCTTATCTCTCTGTATTAATTTCCTCTTAAAAGCAATTCAGCAGAAACTTTTTCTTTTTCCCTTTGTATTTCTGATACAGGGAATTATGGGCTCTTGAAGATTAGACAAAAAGAAGTTTTTGAATTTAGAAGTTATTTCGTGCATACATATGTATGATGCCTTCTGAATTTTATTATTTAACTTTCATTTTATTTTCACATTCGTTTAAACTTTAAACTCTGTTATTGCTATCCAGTATAATTGTTTTGAAAAATGATTTTGTTTCAGTGCAGGACTTCTTATTTGCCCTTTCAAAAATGTCTTGTTGTTAGAATAAAACAATAACATTGTAATAATTCACATTTATTTGTTTACAAATAATAAACCAATTTGTACATTTATGAAATTTATATAAGCAAATTTAATAAATGTCGAGAGATTTCGTTTGAAAATTTGTGCTTAATTCATTAACAAAGTTTTTAGTTTCATCTTCAGTAACACAACTCTCTCAGTTAAATGTGAAGTTATTACACACCTTATAATTCAGATTTTCTAGTATTATATTTAACATATTTGTGACTGATTTATTTTTTAATTAATTATTTTTTTTATCACCGAAATTTTAACTCAGATATTATATTTGCAGTTTTAGCTTCTATTAAAAAATCTTTAGCATTCGATCTAATTATATTCAGAGTCATAACATTTAAGATGTTTCATTGTCCTTTTAAGCATTTTAAATGTTGAATTCTTCTGAGTTTTTTTTCTTTTGTATTAATGATTCATTTCAAAAACATATAGTTTATTTTATATTTAAATATTAGTAGTAGTTTTGTGAAAGTATTGCTTTAAAATTTAAGCTATGAAGAGCAATTTAAATGTATTTAGATATATAGTTATCTGAATATATATTTTTAAAAAGCATTTGTTTTTCAATTAAACGTATATTAAAGTTCATGCGTTTATAAAGTAATTTCAAAAAGTACAGTATTTCACGAAGTTCCAATAAAAATGAGAGATTTTAGCATTTTAATGCTTACGACCGCTTAAAAGGAATAGATTGTTACTTAAGTATCAAAAGCTTACTAATCTATTTACATTAGTATATACAAGTCATGCGTATCTTTTAAAAGATAGTATAAATCTAACATTGAGATTTAAAGCACCATTTTTTGTTCTTTTTCCTTATGTATTTATAGCTCTCTTAATGATAAGTATATGCTACGTCTATTTACCATTTTTAACTAGTAAAAATATAGATATGATAATTGGATATGTCCCGCCCCCTTCCTTATGTTTCTAACAAATTGTGAACTTGAATATTATGGAAACGTTTTATTCACGCATCCCATTAGTTAACACATCACAAAATACTACCAGTTTTCTTTAGCAATTGTTTATATTTTTATTCTACACTTTTGTGTGTATCAGAATAATGAATAATAATAAGAGTGTTTTGATGTCAGGGTAATTGCGAAAACGTCTTGTTCACTCCGAAATTTGTAAATAATAGTTTACTTAAAAGTTTTGATTTCTGTTTGATTATTTTTTATTACAAGAAACGTAAAGAAAATATTGCACTTAACCTTAAAAGTTGCCAAAGAATCAAAAACATCCCTGAAATGACCTTACTGGTATACTTCCGTGATTTGAAGTGAGCAATCGCTTTTAAAACCTTAGCATTTTAATACTTTCTGAAATCAATTTTTGATTCATGCAAACAAAAAACCGGTCGAAAACCTTTCTCGAGGGAGTTTTTCGTCCTTTCATTGACAAACGGGCTATATAAACTCTTTTCGTTCTATTTGTTTGGGAAAGGAAAATGCATCTCCGCCTTCTTTAATTGAACTTCCAGTTCTTAAAACTAAATTTCAAGACCTACAAAATGACTTGTCAAGGATTCAGTCTACTAGGTTTAAAGCACGTTTTCAGGTGAAGAGTTAGTTCTTTTTTCTTCTCAATTGAAAGTACAATAACCCGTATTTCCAACTTGTTCGCGTCCGCACTGCCTCAGAGAGTTCAGAAAAATTACCTTTTCCAAGGTCCAGGTCCACCATTTTGGGAACATTAGCTAACAACGTTTATATAGAGATTTTCTCACTTTGAATAACAGTTGAACTCTATATGCAGATGAACCTCTTCCAACTGAGCTTGATTTTAATTTTGCGTTTTGCGCGGTAGGAGATTGAACTGTTTTTTCAAAATATAAAGGAAACATGCCAATTAATGTGATATTAGCACACAAAAATCGTATGACGTATTTCAGGTCTTATTTTTAACTAATTTTATTTTTACTTACTATTTCAAATTACATTGTTATTATTTTTTTCCATTATTTTATTTTTTAAATTGTTCGAAATAAATCAAGCCTGAAAATCTTGTAGACTTCTAATTTTTTATATACATTTTTTAATTCTCTTCAACCCTGAAAAATATTGTTTCTAAGATAACAGGAATAGATACCTTTGTCACCTCTATTCATACATATATAAAAATAATTTTAATGACTATTGATTCATTTAACATATTTTTGTGATATTAGGCAATGCATTGTTCTGTCAGAGTATTCCCATATGGCAAACATTTCCTGTACATATCCATTACATCTTCAAAAAATCCATTAAAAGTCCTTGTAAGTGTACGTAGAATAGGGGAGTATGGTTACTCGTAGGAAACTGTGGTACTTTAATTGATAAAAGATTTATTTGACAAACTGTTACAAATTCGAAGTCCGTTTACACCGAAGGTTCGACTCGGGGGTCATTCTCGCTCTGGTCGAGGTTCCAATTAATAAAGTTCGTCGCTGATAACCCTCGTCTAGCTATAGAGAGAAACTACTTCAAACTAAATTAAATATATAATGAAGTTTTTTCTGTATTTTAAAATCGATTTTTTTGCTTGTGATAATTGAAACTATGAATTACTCTTTTTAAATTAGTCCGGAAGTTATTTTAATTAACACGCGTATGAATTCGCAATTCGCCGTGACTCACATTCGTACATATTTAATCCATATTAATTCCAAATTTTTTAAATCCTTTTACAAAGTGTCTTTTAAGAAGCAATGCCTAGCATTTGGAATTTTTTTATTTGAAAACTCTATCTGAGGTTAAGCAAAATAATTTTTTTCTCTCCAAAAACATCTGTTTAAAAAATATATTGTTAGAATAACAAAATAAAATTAAATTGGACTACAATCAAATTCGATTTATTCTTTTTAAATAATTCTCAACTTTCAAATAAAAACACTCCAAAGAAAAAAAATATGCCGAAATAGAATCATGACAGAGTTTTTACGCTCTATATATCTTTTCCACTTTCGAAACGAAGCGGCACTCACTTCTCCCCATTTTCTTTGTTCAAGGCTTTTTAATTTCAAAAGGTTAAAAAAGGAGAAAAGTTGATTTTTTCTTATTTCTAAATGTCGAATTGCTTTCACTCGATACTTCGCAATGATTCACTGAAATATGCTTGTCGACAAATAATGCGAACAAAGTACTCAATCTATTTCGAAATATTCAAGTTTAAAAAAGTTTAAACAGCACCTTCAGAGCTTTGGAATCATTTCTTTGAAACAGACAACAAAAGTAACACTGTTTCAGATACGTGGAAATTTCATATAAGGTGGACCGAAAGGGGTCATTTAACAATTTAAGATACGGGTACGAATAACTTTTGTGAAAATAATTTTTGGGGGTTTGTTTCCAGATCCTGAAAATTAATACTTTGGGTTTGAGTTACAGAAACATTCAAAATTCAGAAATGAGGGATAATTATTCTCTGTGTTACGCAGCCAATAAAAGTTCCCTTGAGATAGAGAGCATCCAAAATGACTGAAAGGAGGCCATCTGATAAGGAAATTCCTTCTAGGTCTATGATATCAGCTTTGAATAAATATTTCGAGGTACTAGGATCTTTAAAGATACTCCTAGAACTGGAAGATCCCTCTCGACCCACATTCACACCAGTCTTGATCGTGTTGAGGAAAGCATTGTCGAAAAATCCAAAACAACGATACGACTCTTTTCTTGAGACCTTGGAATCAGTCCTCATGCTCACCGTATCAGATTTCTTTCTCTGGGGATACCTTAACGATCACGTTTTTAACAAGAAGCCTGAAATCATTGTTATTCTTCAAGAAATTGAAGGGTAACAGCGAGGGATGTTATATGAAAAGTGTGACGAAAAGAGCTCATAATCGCGAACTGAATGATGGATCTCGTCTAAGAGATATTGTGTTCCATATCTAGCTCAAAAAATTACCGAATAATGTATAATGTCAAACATATAAATAAATTTATTCAATTATAAGACAATATGAAATTTATGTTCATTTAAAATTGTAAAGTGATTTTGGGCCACATTACATCTCCGTTCTTTACGGTGGATAAATGATATTTTGGATCGCAAACTGTTATCTGTATATAGGCGAGGTAACCTATCGGTCATGGTAGCGGATTCGGGGCAGACTGTTTTCATCGAGTCATAGGTTCGAGCTCTGATTCTACTAAAGACCCACCGTTTAAAGACCGTACGTTAAATCTGCTGTGGCTCAAATCCCCCCCCTCCGGAACAACTGTTGTATTTGTAATTAATATTTTATCAGTGTAAAAAAGGGGTATTTATTTTACTGAGTTATTACTTTATTTTATAGGGTTATTACAAATGATAATAGTTTGATAATTTTAACTAAAAGGCTATCCATTGAATTAAAAAGAAAGAAAACAACGTCATTGTCATACCACTTATTCACGTGCTTTACTGATGGCTCAGCAAGACATAAACAAAAAAAAAATACAAAAGAGCCTTTATTAAAATAACTTATTACAATATTTTTTTCAAAGACCTCTGAATTATAAAACAAATGGAATGAATTCCATATATATTAGTTAATAATCTTTTGTTTCTCGAAATGCTTTAGCGACGAATATAAATTTTTAGCTCAGAAACAACATGCAGGATATCACTTTTTAGAAGCACCTTATTTTTGAAGAGCACTGGAGGTTTTTAACCATTAGGAAAATTTACCTGAGGACAACCTGATTTTGTTTAGGACATTTTACCTGAATGAAGCAGATCATGTAAGGTGACCCTAGACTGACATTTTTTATTGTTTTTTTCAGAGCAGTGAAGGTCAGAGAGAGAGAGAGAGAGAGAGCTACAATCTAAACTTTATTTTTATATCAACTCTTTTACTACCCTTCCATGAAGAAACAATTTCAGTTTTAAGTAAATTTAACACAAGCAAAAAAAGAATGTTTACAAGCAATGGTTTTATATGAATAAACGCTACGCTACTAAAATTAAATTTTTGGTGAGATAGTTGATGGTGCCCTTTACCTACAAGTTTTGAAAAATTAAACTCGATATATTTGAAAAAGTGAAAAACTATCATTATTATTATTATTATTTGTATTGGAGAATATTAAAAATTATAATCAATAAGAAGTTAACTTTTCCCTCCTAGAAATTAATTTACCTGATTTCATAAAAAAAAAAAAAAACTTTTTGATACCAAAATTGTCAATGCTTTTAAAATAGAACTAAATAGTTTTATTTCAAAATTTATTTTTTTATCCAATTAACACACTCCTCATGTTTTCATGATCAAATTGGCTTTCAGAGAGAAATATTCTAGGCGGTTTTTGGAAGTCTGATGGTATTTTATAGTAAAAATGTTTCTTTTCGAATGTACTTTTCCTTGAATAATATTTTAGCGCAACATTTAAGATCCTTATAATAATAAAAATTATATATATATATATATATATATATATATATATGTGTGTGTGTGTGTGTGTGTGTGTGTGCGCGCGCGTGTGTGTATTCATATATTCAAAAATTCATTCATTTTGTTTGTATAAAACTGACTTAAAAACACTTCAATTTATCGTTAAGTTATTGAAACCTGTTGGCATTTGTGCTAATATTTAGGCAAATATTCGTGTACCAAAAAATAAGATTTTATGAAAAAAAGATACATGCCTGAAGTAAACCTTAAAATCAGTTTCATTAAACTGCGGAATTTTTAATTTAATTCGGTGAATTGCGTAAAAATAGAATTAAAATTTAGGCTTTGATATCTTATTTTAAAAATACTCTTAATATGATAGTAAACTTCAATACATTTTACGGACGGGGGAAATAAATTTTCCACATACTTCATCAACTTTTTAGAAATAAAGGTTAGCGTGGGATGAAGATATGCTATTTATAAACCTTTTTCTTATCAGATAGTGCAACACTAAAAAGAGTAAAAAGCCTAAAATGACCTCAATTATCCTCAACTGGAGGTGGTAAATATATTTCCATTAAAACAAAGAGGTTTTAAAAATCAAATAAATTTTTTATACAATATGCTAATTTAACTTCTTTTTGCATTAAATCTTAATCCAAAAAATGTTTTGATGTATCATTTAGATAAAAACAAACAAACAACAACGGTGATTTCAAGGGTTAATAAAGCAAAAAAAAAAAAAAAAAAAAAAAATATTTTTAAAAGGTAAAAAAAACAAAAAAAAAAAAAAAAGATAGCATTATTATTATATATTACAAAGATTTAATAAACTGTTATCTTTCCATAAATGTCAGAGATATAATTAAAAGCTTTTACAAGTTTAAAACATAATAAGTTGTTACCTCTGCAAAAACGGTAGTTGTCGGATGTCTGAATGTGACAGCTATCTTTTCGCGATAACTCGACACATTTGAATGTTATTGTGTATTGAAGCGTTTTATCTTTTTATATCAGATACTGGAAAAGGAAAATAATCGGGCCTTAGCAGGAAAAAATATTGTTTTTTTCTATTGTCGTTATCAGCTTTCTGATAGTATTATTTTTTTTTTTTTTTTTTTTTTTCATTCCATGGAATTCAAGCAATACATATGTTTGAAAATTTTGATTACTAATTCAATAGGAAAATCTGAAAGAAACTCAAAATAGTCGGTATCAAATATAGCTATCAAAATTTAATCATGAATTTTGTTCTAAACATTTTTACGCGTATGTTCCAAATAAATGAGCTAATAACTTAGAAACGAAGCAATATATTCTCACAATATCAATGACGCACGGGTCAACTATCGACTTGTAATCACAAATTAGGAATTTGTTGTGACAAGAGAGCAAGTTTGTTTCTTAATGAACAAATAAAAATGATAATTTCATTGAGAAAGCAATATCAAGGGGACAACAATTAATTAAAGATAAACATCTGTCTTTAATATTCATAGAAATTGATTTTTGAACATCTACGAAATTTCGGGTCTTTTCCTACTCACTTTCTCTTCCTCATTTGGACTCGTCCTGTGAGACGAATGCCTCTGCTATTGTCATCGGGCGATTTTTTTTTTTTTTAATGAAGTCTCTTAATGTAAATGATTCTTCATCATATATATTCAAATGATTTTGAATGTGATAAAAATACACTGCTCTGAATTAGATTGAAGAGTCGTTCTCATCACTTGGCCGAGCTACAAAATGATGAGGTACGTCGCCAAAAGCCTTTGCGTTGCTTTTCAGTGCGAAGTCGATAAGCAATCAAACTGGATTACATTGCATTTAGTTTAACTGATATCAGGATATTATTTACACTAATTTAAATTTGCAGATGTAAGCACATTTATACAAGTTAAGCAATAGTGTTGTTTTCTCATTCAGTTTTTATAAAAAATATGCACAGTGGTAGAAATAAGCATTCTAATGCATGCAGTTTTTAATTTCTTATCTTTTATATTTTTAATAAAATGCACAAAAATTAGTATATTTCAGCTGCCAAAAATTTGCTTATAGCATCTCTTTTATACTATAGTAAACTTTTTTGAAATAATGGCTGATGTTTTGCCATTCATCGATCAACACTACCTGCGTCTCCACTTTGGAATAAAATAGATGATTACGTATCCTGCTTTCAAAATGACTTCGTAAGTGTTCTATCGGGTTTAAATATGGAGACTGAGCAGTGGATTTAATAACTTTTGAGCAATTATACAGCAACCAAAGTCGATTATTCAGGGTTGAATGTTTTGGATCATTATTATGGCAGAATTTTTATGCCTATGTAAGCCTCAATGTTTCTACACTAGAAGAAAAATTTCCTTTCAGGATATTGATATTGTAACGTCTGTGACATAGCCACTTTCTTCGGCCTTCTTTAATGTTTGTTGGTCGAGCTACCAACTTTGGCACTCATGCATCCGGACTGCCCGAGCGACACCTGATCTCCGAGATGTCAACAGTTGGGGGATCGTAGCTATTTCGACAGCTTGTGAAGATTGAGGAGATTCGCCAAAGAGAAGCCGTTGGAGGTCGATGGCCCTCAAAGAGCGTCAGTCCCTGCTTGCTTCCTGGACCAAACGGACGTCTTGGTACTTCCTGTCACATATTTTTGTATAATAGCTGTACATAGTCACATTAAATATTTTAAATTTAAAAATCAGAATTTACCTATTTTCTTAATAACATCATAAATTATCTTCCTACAATATACTCGTATAAATACTGGGTCTTTGTGCATTCTATTGCAACGAAGCTTCTGACCACCGAAGCTTTCATATGTTCCAATACTCCCCTTCCCCAGGCTTCACTATTGGCACCATACTTCTTTCCTCAAGCTCTGCATTTGGCTTTCTGTAACCGAAACTCTGCCATTGCTTCCAGAAAGATTGAACTTTGATTCTTCTAGAAATCTATTCTTTTGTTAACATAGGCTTTA
The DNA here is from genome assembly GCA_019974015.1 of Nephila pilipes. NCBI lineage: Eukaryota > Metazoa > Arthropoda > Arachnida > Araneae > Nephilidae > Nephila > Nephila pilipes. The sequence continues at coordinate 204,279 of BMAW01074544.1, read as the reverse complement.
TCAAGTTCCAATCGAGTAGGCCTGTTTTTCTTGGCTATATATAGCTTCTTCCGGGCAGACCTTGCATGTATGGTAACTTCAGGAGTCAGAAACTTATGAAAGGAAGTTAAAAAGCTTTAAGGTCACCAAGTCGCTCTCGAATCCAAAATCCTTTACATGGATTAATAGATGTTAATGCATTGAAATTCATGGTTTTGGACTCAAAATTCTCTCGGAGAGTGGTATGAGACACTAAATCATGTGTAGTTCTTATCACAAGGCCGTTATTCAAAGTTTCGATATCTAACAACATCATGTCTTTCTGTAGTGTTATTGAAACAAACTGAAGTTCAATATTTGTTTAATATATATATATATAATATTTTTCTGATCAATAAAAATAAATAAATTCAATATGAGAGCATTATTTGTGCTGCAAATTTACAAATCTAAGAATAAAAAGTGAGCATATTTTGGTAGATATGCAAGATATCAGTAAGAAGAAGATTACAATAGCTTTCTGTTTTATATGTATCATTTGAGCATAATGTTTTCACTTATGTTTTATAATTCATTTCATTTTTCACATCTGTGATTAAATCATATTGATCACAGCCATGAAAGTCATTTAATGCATCCATTTTTCGATAAAGATTTAATCAGTGCTAAACAGAGTTATTTAACACAAAATCAGTGGACAATCTATTTAACTCTTTTTTTTTAAAAAAAAAAAAAAAAAAAAAAACTAACATCATTAATAAACACACAATACATTCAATACATTCTTATACAATTTTTGCATATATTTTCAATATTGTTGAATTTTCTTTTTCTATTGAATGCACATACTCCAACTCCCAGTGTTTTAAGTGACATTCACCTAAGACGATAAAAACTTAAAATATGGAACAGTGTCGTTATTTCAAAAGGAAAATTTTTGTAAATTTTAAAGGAAAAAAACCCACTCAAAATTATAGTTTTTTTTTTTTTTTTTAAAAAAATAAACATTTTATGGGTTATTTTTTTGTTGCTGATGCAAAAATTTCATTTTTGTACATTTCTTACTCTTAGTATAGTTTTTATTGTAAAATATGTACGTTAATGTGGCTATTAAATGAAGAGACTAATACTGTAAAATATTTTATTTTGATTTCATACATATTTACTTATTATCCTCTTCGATATTCATCCCCCCTCTTTCCTACACCGCTCCATGCGAATATTCCATTGTTCGAAACAATGCTAGAAGTCTTCTGTCAGCTCCTTCAGGACGCGTGCCGTTTTCTCTTTCATAGAACTCAAATCGTGTTCCTTTTAATGTACATTTCATCTTAAGAAACAGATGGAAGTCACGTGGCGCAAGATCCGGTGAATAAGGCGGATGGTCTAACAATGTGATTCTATACTCGGCTAGAAACCTCTTCACAGATGCGGAATGAATCGGAGCATTGTCTTAGTGGAGAACCCATGACTTGTCCTTCCACAATTTGGGTCGTTTTTCCTTATTCTCTCACGGAATTCAGCAAGAACATGAAGGTAGTTAAGTTGACTAATAATCTGACCTTCATAAGTCCAGTGTCACACAATTCCATGAATGTCGAAAAAAGCAATCATCATTGCTTTGAATTTTGATTTACTCATCTGAACTTTCTTAGCTTTCGGTGACGATGGGCTCTTCCAATGCTTGGATAGGCGTTTTGTTTCAGGATCATGAGTAAAAAATCACGATTAGTCAAACATAATTATCAATTCCAATAAGTTGGGACATTTTCAATGGCATACAAAGTGACAGTACAAACATTTTTGGGAGCTTCTTGTTGTTCAAACGTGAGAATTTTAGGTACCATTTTTTGAATGTTAAAATTGTTATACTAAATTTGCCCTACGGATTCTTAGTCGATTCCTACAATCTCTGTAATAGCACGAATACTTAACCGATGGTCAGACTGAAACAAATTATCTATTTCTTGGATATTGTCATCTGGTTTTAACGTGGAATGGCGACCCGAGAGTGAATCATCTTCAAGGTCTTCTCAGCCATCTTGAAAACGCTTAAACCACTCAAAAACACATGCACGCGATAAATATTCATTGCCATACACTTCTTTCAATACATTAATTAGTTTCGGTAGCAGTTTTCCCACGTTTTAAGTGAAATTTCACAACAAATCGTTGCTGTATTGTTATAATTATTATTTTTCCAGCGAAACAAACAAACAAACAAAAAAAAAAAAATTTAAATGTGAACGAAGACTACCGCTTTACGGATTTACTTACAGAAGCGAGAAGCACTTCATTCAAAAGAGAAGGCTACATGCTAAACTGTTGTCGGTCGCTGGCGTTTGGAACATGCGTACTTCTGTAGCAGCAGCATTCTTGTTCTTTAATAGACACACCTCGTACAAGAGCTGTTATACCTCTATATATCGAATTTCAAGGGGAGAAAAAAATCGAATTATAAAAAAATATATTGAAAATTTTTAGTCATTTCCATACTTAATCGTGTGTAGCTTATTTTTAACGAATAAAGGAGGCGAAGCCTATAAATATCAAAGGAATTTATTAAAAATTTGTTAAAATTTAATATTTGTGTAGAAAATAAGGGAAGAAATTTTTCTACTTATCTCTTGGACAAAATATTCCTTAATGTCTTTTCGAACATAATGTTTTGCTGAAACCGTTTCGTATTCACGTAAAAACAGGAAAAATTCGATTTTTCTGAAAAAAGTTCGATTTTGAGATTTTTGAAGTTTAGAGGTTCAAACCATCAAGACTCGACAATTTTGTATTTTTAGTTCATTGCTAGCTAGCCTTCATTATCATTATTTTTTCCAGTTTGAGTATATAAAACTATTCTGGAAAGTATGATATTTTCTTCAGTTTTAATATCGTAGTTTCAATTAGAGAAATTTTTTTATCAGTTTAAATTTGAGAGATGTTTCTTATTTATAATTGGCATGATTTTGCATTCAAAATTTCCGTCTGCATTTCGAGTCTCTCACCTTTTATTAACTTTTATTTTCCTTTCTTTCCTTCATTTTTTCATTGACTTATTTAAGTTTTATTCAATTTGTAAAATATTTTAACAGAAAATTATAAGCATGTTTTACCGGTTGCTACTTTTTGGTACAATTAACTACATCATGCTTGTCTAAAGTGCGGCCCAAATGCAAATAATGAAAATATTTAAAGTTATACATTTTTTTTAAAAAAATAAATATTTGCAATATTTTTCATATATAATCGATTCGTTGACATTTATTTTGAAATAAAAATTTAAATGAAAACATCTTAGCATGCCATGAGAATTTACGTTTCGAATTATGTGTGTATCCACTCGACGTGGAATTTTTTGAAGAATTACAATATTTGTATGCAGTATATTACGTATTTTGATTTCCTTATCCTTTGGCCAAGGGAACCCTTCACAGAAAAAGAGGCCAACGAATTCGTTAGCCTTGAACGAAAGCACTGACGCTTCTGATATGGTACAATTGGCAATTTTAATAAGAGGAATCGATAGATATTATAATATCATGGAAGAAATATTAGCTTTAGTATCGTTAAAAGACACAACCAAGTCTGTAGATGTATTCGATGCATTAAAAACGACGATGAAATGTTTTCCTTATCTATGAAAAATTTATAAGCTATCATAACCGATGAAGCCCCTGCTATGGTTGGTAAGAATGGGGACTCGTTTAAATGGTTAATAATGATGCCTTCGCTGCCGGCAATTCGATCTTGATGGCATATCATTGTATTGTACATCAGGGCAATTTATGTGGAAAAATTTTATAAATGAAAAATGTACTAAGCGTTGTTATAAAATCCATTAACTTTATAAGAGCAGAAGGACTTAATTATAGACAATTTGAAGAGTTTCTTAAGGTAATGGGCACTGAATTTACAGATGTTATTTATTATATAGAAGTAAGATGGCTCATTAAGGGGAACATTTGAAGACGAAGACTGGGTTTTAGAATTAGCTTTTTTAGTAGACCTAACAGAACATTTGAATGATTTAAATTTGAGACTTCAAGGAAAAAATCAATTTAATAACATGTTCCAAACAATAACAGTGTTTGAAAGAAAGTTGAAATTTTGGCACAATCAAATAAAAGTAAAATATTTGACACATTTCAGTACTTTGGCTGCAAATAAACCTGTGAGTTGCACAAAATATGCTGCATTAATTTTTGATTTAATTCAAGAGTTTGAAAGTAGATTTCAAGATTTTCAAAAAAATGAAGAGTATTTCAACATATTTTCTACCCCATTTTCTCTAGAAATAAATAAATATCCTTGAAATCTTCAAATGGAATGCATTGAATTGCAAAGTGACATTCAACTGAAAGAAACGTTTGGGAATGATTCTTTACAGGAGCTTTATAAAGATTACCTACCCCGCGATAATTATCCTAATTTTCACAATCATGCTTTATTAATGTCTTCAGCTTTGGGAATTATCTATATTTGTGAACAATTATTTTCAAGAATGAAGCATGCAAAAAACAAAAATAGGACAAAGATCACTGACAAACATCTTGAAAATGCATTAAGAATTGTAAACTCGTCTAGTAAACCCGATATCTATATTTGCTTGTTCAACAAAATCAAATTCATCCACCTCATTAATTTGAATTTTTTTCCATCTTTATGAAATCCTAACTAAATGAAACGAAACTTTTACAAATTTAAAAATATGTATACCTAATATACATATCTAATTCAAATTTTAAAAAAAATATAGTAAAAAGAAGTTAATTTATTTTAATAAAACTACGTAGAGTTAATATTTTTATTTCAATTTCTTGAAAAAATATTGTATGTATGGCCCAACAATTTTTTTTTTTGCTGCAATGTGGCCCTCAATCGGTCTTGGTTTAGACACCCATGAACTACATTGGTTCTTTTAGAAAAATCATTTCAGAAAATGTGTACCATTTATCTTAAACTACTAGTGAAAGCAATTATATAAATATATATATATTTTAAAAAAATGATAACAATCAAGAATTAAAGAGCTATTTTCCCAAGAGATGGCACTACTTTCGTAAAATGATACGTAAGAAGCTTAATGATTGATTAACAGAATAGATACTCTTTACTGATGGAATTTTCTATTATATAGGCTATCATATTTATCACAGATGAGATTATATGATAACGTTAAAAATTCAATGTTTAACATTTGTTTCAAATAATAGTGAGCTAACACATTATAAAATGACTTTTACAAAGATATTAACATATTCTCGTTTGAGAGACACAACAAGGATTACTTGCTTATTCTTCATTTTTCGTCAATTTAATGTGAATATATTTATTTTACGCTTTTTTAAAGTTCGGTTACTTCCAAATGTGTCTACAAATCCAAATTAAACTCTAGCAAATAGTAAGAGCTAAACAGTTTTCTTTTTAATTCAAACTTATCAACAAAACTTTCAAATTAAAGTACATAAAGTTTCAATAGAGTAAATTGAAGGGCAATTATATGTAAGCGAAAAAAATAGAAAGGTGTTCAAAATTAACCAATATTTAAAAAAATAATATGAAGGGTCAAAATTAACTAAATTAATGTCTTTAATTATACATAAATACAGACTTGCGTATATCAAATTAAATTCAATGTTGCGACTATCTTCAACACGCAAGCATTAATTCAACTGATCCTAACTCTCCTTTGGGCAGTTTCCAAAAGGAATCGCTTCAAAAAAAAAGATAATCTAATTCATGTCAATTCTAAATTTATTAGATAAATTAAATTAAAAGCTGGGAGAATATTGCGTCCTTTTATACGATAGAATGAAATCGTACAAAAAGTATAACTAATCTCACACATTCTTATATATTTCCATTAGATTTATAAATGTGTTTATTTATCTTATGTATTTCTATTAGATTTATAAATGTATTTATATTATACCGTTACGTGGTTGAACGGTTTTTAAAAGTAAAGTAGTTCCACAATATTAATAGGCAGCTTTTTTCAGAATAAATCGAAATTTTTTATTTCGAGATTCTCATGCAAATACAATATATTTCCATTAAACTGGAAACAATAAACACAAGCATATATGAATCTACTGCAGTACAAATTTCATACAATCATCAAACACAGCAATTCAATATTCGTTATCATACTGCATGGGGTCCGCTGTGAAACGCACGGTCGATGCTAAATTCAAAAACTCTTTTCTGTCTCTCACACACCCATTGATCAATCAAAACACTTTTAGCTTTGTCTCGAGGCAGCTATTTTTGTCATCAAATTTGGCGACATATGATGATCACACTTATCGCCAAAGTCACTCCTACCTATAACACATCATATTCACTACTTTCCTGTAAGCCATCTTTACCGTCAAAAAAAGTTCTTGTGTAGGGAAGAGGATAAAATCCAAACTTTCCGCTATGGTATTGATCCAGATCAGAAGATGTTCATGTAGTGAAAACGTGAATTGTTGAAAATTGTGAAGATTATTGAATCTGGAAGTGTTTTCAGAAAAGAGGGGGGGGTTGCGTAAATTGTTCATTATTCAAAATGCTACTGAATTTCATTACGTAAACTGTAGGTGTCAAATGAAACTCGTTAACTGGAAATACGAATTGAACAAAAATGTTATATTATTTCGAAAAGGTGGTCAGCTTTGGAATTAAATTGGTGAAATAAATATTTATTTTCATATGTTATCTTTCGTAAGAACTTCTGTAATGAATCCCATTATGGAAAAGAGTCTTATTCTGTAAATGAATGCTGAAAATAATTCACACAACTTTCCGTCTGTTATGTAAAATTTATTTTGTGTTTTGCAAAGGATTTAAATTGTAACCTCATAAGCTCTTTTATTTATTTATTTATTTATTTTTATTTTTTATTTTCTAACATTCGTATCTAACTTACAGTAGTATCGATTGAATTTTTGAACGATTTTTACTTCTTTTTATTTGTTCATACATTTTTCAATTTCTTTTTGTCTTTAGATAAAAGTTATTAAACTCGATGTTTATTAAAAAAGGGTTTTTGGATCATTTATATAAAACATCAGATTAATGGACAAAAGCATGATAAACTCTTTTTTTTTACCTACACTATTATTGATAGTATTGTTTTTTATTGCATATCCTGTCGATAACCGTGATCTTTGTTCAAAACATTGAGAAATCTATTCTCAAACATTTCCATTACAACGAAGGATTGTTAATTTGAGTCGTTCATTAGATCATGATACTGCACATTATTTAATGGATTTAAATAATTATTATTGATAACTTCATCGAGATAATTTTTAATCCACCTTTTCTCTTCTTTTTGTTTCGATTTATTTATTTATTTATTTTGTGATTTATGGATAACACATGAGACAGGATATTTTTCCAGTGTTAAATTTACTTGATTAAAAGGAGAAGATTTCGAGAAGTTAGGTAAGTTTGCTTCTTTAATATCAGTACAATAATGAAATTAAGACAGCGAAATGGTTTTCGTTTTGTTTTCTGCTTTGAAGAATGTGGAAATATTTAAATATCACATATATTACTTTTTTTGTTAGCTCTTGCTAACAAATAATACATAACATTATTTATTTGTATAAAAACAAAATTAACATTTATTTTGTCATTACATTTGTTATATAAATGCCGATAGGCTTAGTCGATCACAGATTTTTTCCATTGTTTCAGTTAGCTCGGTGATTTATGAGAAACACGCTCTAATAAATGTAGAATAGCTTTTTATTGTAGACGATCAGTCGATACAGAAGGTTTGCTTCTTTTCTTAGTTAATTTCATTTCAATGCTACTGCAAGACAGGCCTGATTAATGGCGTGATAATTTCACATTCTTTCTTCCTTTTTAAGTAAAGTCAATATAAATCAGTAAACGATTTTATTCAAATATGATACTTTGTGTTACCAAACGATTCTTAAAGTGATAATGCATCAAAATTTCCAGCAGAGCATATGAAACAAATACAAATTCTTTTATTAGGTATTAACGAGTTTTGGTTTATAAAGTTCAATAGCTTTTGTGCAGACTGAACATTTATGCATTTAATATGTTGAAGAATGCAACCCGAAAAATAAAACTAACCGCGAAAAGTCCTCTAAAAATAAGCAGCTGAGCTAAAACTAACATTTTAATAGTTGAATATTAGATGAATTAACTAGTACAAAATGCTTAAAACCTCTTACGTATTTAAAATTGTTTTAACTTTCAAGGAGGGTAAAAAGTGAATGATTTGGTTATTAATGAGTAGGACTTTGGAAATTTGTGTTCTCACAATAATTGTATGCTTTATTTAAGGTTTTTATCAATCAATAAATTTTTATTATATGGATAATAAATATTATTAAGCAATAAAACATTTACGTAAGTCATTCATCAGTCAAGTTCTTTTCTACTTCCTTAAATTTTAAACTACAAAAAGAAATGGCATATAAAATTATTTGAATGTAAGTGTAGGGTTTCATGGCGAAAAAAAAAAAATGCCAAATTAGGTTTTTGCTGCGTCAAAAATTTGTTTAAAATATCACACATTTTTATATTAAAAGCACATTAAATCAGGACATATGTAAAGGACATTGACAGATAAAAAAAATCTTGATATAGTTAAAATCTTAAATCTGGCGTATTTGAATATTTCACATCTGGTAAAACATTCACAAGAATGGAAGGTTACAAAATTGATCGAGAATTATCATTTAAGTCAATTTCATTTCACACATGAACACAAATTACAATTTGATGTAAAAACTTCATTTGTTTCTTCTTAAATTAATGAAAATTTCTCGTTTAAAGATTAAGAAAACATATTTTTAAATAATGTTTTAATAATGTTTAAATAATTGATTTAGATTTCCTATATTGTTAGCTAATTGTATAGTTTAACAATAATTAGTGTCTCAAGAATACGAAGTCAGCTATTTTATTATTAAAAAGATTATCGCAATTGTTTTTGCCTTTGCTTATATAGCGGATATGTGGATTAAAATCATTTCATTATAACTAATCTTAAAGTTTTTTTCGTAAGTGTTTAATGTAAACTATATATTCAGAAGCTGACATTTATATTATAAAAAATTCATTTTAAAAAAGGCAATAAATAAAATTTCTGAAAGGGAAAGAAATCCTGTTTAAATATATTTTATTTATATTCATATTCAGTTTCATTGCTTTTCGTAGAATAAAGTATGTTTCAAACGAAAAATTTAATTGTGTATTCAGTTTCAAAATGTTCTACTTGAAATTTTTAAGTCCTGACCATTTTTAAATTTTAATTTAAAAATTCTGATATGTATTTGTAAACTATGAACTAGTATAAATGTGCATATGAAACAATTATGGTAGAAAATATACACATCGAAAATACACTAGTACGCAAAACTAAAGCAACCTTTCAGATTGTGCAGTAATTCAAAAGAAAGAAATCAGCTAGGAGACATGAAATTCACATTACAGAGTACACTTAAAAGTTACAGAGTACACTTAAAGTTGTAAGGTTCACTTACTTTTACAACTTTTAAGTAGCACTTAAGAATTAGTGAAAGTATAGTAGTACGAAAAAATGAATCTTACGCATGCATTATGGAACAAAGCAGAAAAAACAGAATAGAGATAGTAAAAAATATTATCTGTTTTAACAGAATAGCGATAATAAAAAATATTGTCTGTCCATGAGGAAGATCAACAAACCAAATCCCTTAGTAAGGGATATGACCTCCTCCAATGCAATGGTTGTAAGACACCGTCTGTTCATACAAATACCAAATTGTCCAGCATTTCTTGAGATATGCATTATTTGAGATAAGAAGCATCTGTTTCATTTGTTTGGTGTTCTCTGGGGAATATATTCTAGCAGCCAGGCTTCTCCCCAAAGCATCCCACGCATGTTCGATGGGATTTAAATCATGATAGAGCATGCTAGCCAATTCATTATGCAGATATCCTCCCTTTCTAAGCACTATCTTCACTTTCTCCTCAACAGCAGAGGTCATGTATGGACAGAAGTCATGTATGGAAGTGTCGTCTTTGTCATTTGACCGAGGTTCAAAATTACAAGGTTGATCGCCAATAGCCCTTGTGTTGCTACTAGTGCGACGTTAATTAAACCCATCAATCAACCTGTGTGGATGTGCATTGTCGTCCACGAAAATAAAGTACATACCAGTGACACTTCGGGACAGACGCAAGTGTGGAAAGATAATTTCATCGCAGTAATAATTTCCGGTAAGTGAACCGTTGTCGAAAATATGGAGCTGAGTTCGTCTATTCACCATAACGCATCCCCTCACAAGCACCCCAGGAGCACTTCCAATGGTCTCTTTTTCTAATGTGTTAGAGAAATGAAATAGTGTCTCTACCTATCTCCATATTAACTGGCGCAGAAAATCGTTGCTCAGACTGAAACTGCTCTTAATGGCAAACAGAACGAGACTCCGTTGATGTTATTGACACTACTTAAACAGTGTCGTCTATGGGCTGCTATTAATGGTATGCAGCTTTCAGGATGATGACGGGCGAATACGTTACCTTTATGCAGACTCCTGGGTACAGTAAATCATGATACCAGTCGCCCGGTTGCCGTACGCAATTGCTGAGCAGTGTTGCCCGATGTCTGGTTCTGGACTATTTTGGTCTGGACGATATATCGGTCATCACTTGCCTTTATTTTCTTCGGCCAACCACTGACAACTTTTCTTATAACTATACCTGTCGTTTGGAAGGCTTTCCAAGCCCTTGAAACTATTCTTTTGTCAATTCCAAGCTGTTGTGCAACACTCATCAAACTACGCCCCTCTTCAAGGTTCCCTATCATTCTACAACGTGTAAAGGCCTCCTGATGGTTTTTTTGTAGCCATTATGAATGTAAGATTTCACTTTCACTTACAGAGAATGTCTGGGAATGCATTCTTCTTCCTTTTTAAATTGCCTTGGAACGCGCGCATTCTGTGCGTTTGTAAGTGTCGTTCTCGTCACTTGACTGATGCTCAAAAGTACGAGATCCGTCACCAGTGACCCTCGTATTGCTATTAGTGCGACGGTAATAAAACCAATCAATCAATCCATGCGTTTTCAAGCCGAAGCGTTCTCTCTGATTTCATAGTGCTTACATATGCATCACCTTTCTATTGAGCTGCCTTTAATTGTACTGGTTGTAAAAAGCCATTTTCAACAAATTCATTATTGTACATTGAAAAATGCATTTTTGTTGCTTAAATTGTGCGTACTAGTGTAATTGTGAGATAAATTTCAAGTTATTCGAATAAGATAAAGGAAAATTATTTTTAATAATATCACTTTAGGCTATATTTTGATTTTCATGCATTATTAACATCATATAAAACATTAATTTGGGGCTCATTAAATCGAAACAAATTGTTGCTAAGGAATACAAATGTCGCTTTTACATTTGTTAAAATTTCCAGAAGATTAAGAAGCGACATATTTTAACTCGTAATTGCATTCATTTCAACAATTTCTTTATGGCTGCTAAAACCTAGTGGTCATGGTCGCAGACTCTCAGCCGGCGTTGCTTTCGTTGAGTCGTAGATTCGAGCTCCGATGCCTCGAAAGACCCACCGTTTAACAGGGCTGATGTACGTTAAATCTGGTGAAAGTCCCAAGTTTTTCTATAGGCGTGGTGTGGAAATTTGGAGGGAGAAATTCCAGTTCAGGTGCCGCCCTCGTCACTTGACTGAGACTCAAAATTACGAGGTCCATTGCCAATAGCCATCGTGTTGCTTCTAATGCGACGTTATTAAGCAAACAGACACTACTGTTAATTAAAGTAAATTCTATCGTACTCGTAAACTGTTTAATTCTGCATCTGATGTTCTTAAAATTCATTGGGATTATTTCCTTTCTCTAAAAACACAAAAATTATGTAATAAATAAAGAAATTTAATTTCTACCAATAAAATTTGAAAAACGTATGAAGATTTAATTTTTCCTTCACAGTTTTTATAATGGGATTATTGTTAATTATTATAAATCATACGTGAAGTGGGGGAATAGATCTAATACGATACAGAGCAAGAAAAAGTACTCTTATACGGGTAGGTGGGTGTACTTGGAAAAGTTGAATGATGTTTCTTTTTTTTAAAGTAAGCAGAAACATACGCGTTTTAAATGAATAATTGCACAGACAAATTTTTGTTGTATTTGATATTTTATTTTTCTATGTTTTTTTTATTAAAATTTTTTTTGAGTATATATTAGTTCTAATTTTTCTCATCATTTTATTTTATTAAATTACTCCAGTAAAGGAACCTCAAAACTCCTACAAAAATTACTTTTATTAATTTACTTTTTATTTTGCGTAATTTTGGGTAACTTGTTACATAACAATGCTCAATGAAAAAAGCTATTCGTATGATTCGTCGTTCTAGTACTTAAGAACATTTTCGCCTTATATTGATTTCGTGAGAATTTCATGATATCAAGTTTAATTCACAATGCACTTAGATACACGAACGGCTTTTTCAGGAGTGACTTGACATGTTAGGATAAATAACACAGAATCAACTTTCAATACCTGCAGATATGTAGCATTTCAAATTATTTATTGTTTTTAAAATATTCTACAGAATTTTTTTTTATCATTCAAGCTCAAACATTTTAAATGTGTGTAAGAAAATTAAATATTTTTTTTAAATTGAATAATATTTTTTTCTTAACATTGACATGAAATACCTAAACTAATGACACATACTATTTTCTTAGACAAGTACAATTTATTCGAAATATGGAAAATAATATGCATATATACAAACGTTTTTGAACCAAAACTGATATATAAATATTTACATGACTAGAATTATATTTACATATATTTTTTTTAATTCTGTTAAATTTCTCAGATTACCCGAAATAAATAATATATAGCAACTTCGTAGGTTTTTATGACACATATTCGTGTTTTTTAAAAGATTTAAAGAATGTATTCTTTTCTATAACCATTAGTAACGCATAATTAATAAAATCTTAATTTATTCCCATATTTTGTATTTATTCATTACATACATTTTTCATTCTTTAATGTTCAAACATTATTCTCAACTATGAATGAGTTCTATCGTTTGAAATGTAAATAAACACAGCACTTCAGAATATCAATGTAATTCATGTTCCTCTTTAATGAAAATACTGAATCTCCGTAAATATGCAACGTCCAGTCTCTTCAGATCCAGAATCTGCAACTACTGGTGTTATTTTCATGGCAACCATTTTTGAATCTGGCATCACAATCTGGACTTCCTTTCTGATAGTCAGGGGACAGGTGTTTTCGGACCTTTTCACGATGAGTTCGACTTGTATTCTTTCCGATTCTTTCGCCGACAGAGGATTTTGCAGCTCCAGCAAAGCCTCATCGGAAGTATTCATGAAAGTTCCACGCGTTGTCCTATGTTCCAAGGTTAGAACATTCGTGGCCGTCAGTAACACATACAGACACGCCGTATTCATTTTTGTTGAAAATGGACGGAACGCCAACTTAAAACAGGTCAAGAAAATTCTCCCCTTCAGTATTTCAACATCTAAATAAAACGTCTCACCGTTTTTCACCGTATGCTGGTTCGATTCGTAAGCATTTAAATTGTGGGTATAGTGAAGAACGTACTGTCTGGGGACCTTTTCAAGATCCAGCGAGCTGGCGCTGGTTTGCGACGTGGTACTCAAAGATCTATTCTTTTTCCACAATTCACAGGATGACAGGAGTCGAAGACATCTATCAACTTCGAGGTCTTTAAGATCCACTTCGGACATCATTCCAAATCGAACATAATTCAGAAGATGTCTCACTACGGGTAGGAACATTTCTGGATTGTCGGGATCTAGACCTCTGCTTAAACTATCGTTCAAGCCCCAGGACATTATGGCTTTGAAGACCACCAGTTCGGTACTGATATTCAAGCTGTTGCGCTTGATGATGGACAGAACCGTAGATTTCTTCAGTGTGATGAAACAACGTGTTTGCAAAACTTGATCACATTTTTCGTCGATCATCCTGAGACAAAAATATTCCAGTTGTTTCAAAGATAGTGACAATGCTGCTTCATACACTTCGCATACATTGGAAGGCTCGAGTGCTGTGATGAGGTGGTTTATGCATATTTCGAAGAGCTCTTCGAATTCGTATTTTTGAGCCGCCGTTAAGGTTTCGATGGCTTCGGTGTGGTTCAGAAAACGGACGCTTTTCGTTTGCATGAAGCTGGAAAAGTATAACACATTGAAACTGCGTATTACAAATGCAACACCAATAATAAGTTCTGCGTAAGTTAAAGTACTTTCCGTAAATTACTTGATTATTATTTTTTACTGATAAATATCTAAACCTATAAAAGTATCTCAGTAAGAATTATTTAACTGCATCAAGTTAAACTTTCGTACGAGTAAGTAATTGTAAATTTATTGTTCTTTGTATGAAATATGGCTTATAAAAATTTAAGCTGTAAAATGATTTTCTTAACTAAATTTTATAAAATATATTTTGTTTCAAATTTTTGAAAATTAGGTATTGTGAAATCATTAATTAATTATCATGAATTAATACAGTTTAATTTTAGTAATAAATACAAAATAGCAAAACACACGCTTTTCGTTTCAATGCAATATCAAGTTCGCTTATTTAGCTTTTAACATGAGATATGTTTTATTGCATAGCATTTACATTTTAAAAATAATTCAATCGACAATTCTTTTCCGTATTTAAGACAAACTGGTTATTCATTTAAAGGGTTATTCATTAATGAAATATCACTTTCATTCATAGATTTAAATAAACAGTTTACATGAAGAGTTTTATGTCCCTTCCAAGAAAATTTTTTTAAAAAACCCCATCTCTCTATGTATAGATAACTGGAACTCTGAGTATAAAAATTTAATTCCATTACATAAAACAATTTGACTTGTATAAAAAAATATTCTGGTCTTTTTAAACTAAACTTTCTCCCTCGCACATTTATATATAAATCATCGTATTTAAACTATATAAATTAAAAAAATGTATGTTTAAAACATAAGTACAAAAAAAGCTATAATTCTACATGTAACTTTTACTTTTAATATATTTTGCATTGATTCCATTGTCGAAATCATACAAATCAGTCTACTTACGTCACGATCCTCTGCAATGCCGCTATGGAAATATCTTTTAAATCAATCTTTTTGTGTTTTTTCATTTCGGCTTCTGGCAATTCTCTAAAGTAAGCGCTGTGTTCCAGAAGCAATTTTTTCTGTACTTTGATAGAATATCCGTCGTCTCGCACCTTCAGAGACACTTCTTTCTCCCATTTTTTCTTGCTACTTTTTCTTGAAATTATCCTTCCCAGAAACATTTCCTAAAAGATCATAATTATCGTGGTAAAATTCAGTTCAATGAACAGGCAGCGTTACTACAGATGATTCAATGCAGTAAATTTACTTTAATGTATCACATAAATTTTTTAAAAAGATTTAAGTCTGTTAAACCGATCATGACCAGAACTCTCCAGTGAATTTTTAAATGCCTTTTATTCGTTTACATCGCTCCTTTCGTTTGCAAAACAATCATTTCCGAACGATTCTATAAGAATTTCATTTAAATCATTTTTGTACATATGCACTAAATAATTCTAAAAGCAGAAGAAAAAAACTTTAAAACTGGTTCAGGTGCACGACATCCACAATCAATTCATTGAGTGCATATTTTAATCTATTTATAAAATCGCACTCTTTCTAAGTTCACCGTACGTTTGCATATGGTACCGATTAAATTTAAATTCAAAATTTTCGCTCTAGCAAGCAACTTAATTTTCACAAATAGTTGAAATATTAAACACATAATTAGGATTGAAAAGTTATTTCTTTTACGTATGTGAATACTCACTTATTTTTAATATTTTACTAAGAATTATTCAATTTTCTAACCAAGAAAATAACAACTGAAACCGATGACAAATAGGCTTAGAGGAAGGTATTCTTTTTTTTAGACTGTTAAGGATTGAGACAAAGATTCACACTAACTAAGCGAAAAATGAAAAGATTTACCAAATACGTGGTTTTCTCTTCTTAAATTGATTCCTTAATTAAAGTAAAAGTAATTTCATTCAAATACACTAAGCATTTTGCTTAACACTGTGCTTCTGATAATTGTAATCATGATCCAAACGCAATTTCTCTTTTAATCTATTAATTGTAATAGATATTATACGAATATCAGTACGTAAAAAGACACAGCAACGATTAGATTTAGAACACAATACTTGCACACGTTTTCGGGTTTTCTAGAAAACGTAAATAAGCTTTTGTTTTCAAAAGATAAATAAACAAAGACTACCTGTGATTTGAGAAAAGCTGAATTTCTACTCATTTCGAAATTGGTGACCTTTGATTGATTAGGTGTTATCTATTATCGCTTTATTATGATTGTTAGCCTTCATTAAAAGGTGACCATGAAATATATATATATATATATAGAGAGAGAGAGAGAAAGACTAAATAAAATTGAAATTATAATAAAAGATCTGTGAATTAAAGAATGAATTTGAAAATAATTATAATGTCAAAAGCATTAATAAGTTTATTTTTAGTTTAAAGAAAAAAGAAATTAGTATATCCTTAAGAATTTCTAGAAAATGATAGCAAAATAGACAGCCAATATGTTTATATATTATGAAATACATTACTCACTACCTAATTTATAAATATAAAATTAAAGATAAAAAAAAAAGAAAATAATTCTGTAGGACTCTGGTTTTAATGATATTTTTGATAAATATAAAAAATTTCTTCCAATAAAAAATATTAGAAAAAAACTTAAATACTCTTAAAAATGGTAGATATATTTTCAATTATTATGATAACAAATATATGAAGAATGACATAATATGTAATGGTACATAATATATAAAGATTTCATTAATGAAGAGCATAAATAGGTTATTATTGGTGACTTGCGAATAGTAAAGGATAGAGATATGGATATGGCTACAAGATTTTTCGAATTATGATTTTAAGTTGCAACTATTTCATTAAAAGAATTATTTTTAGGAGGTCAATAATTTTATTAGTTATATTGCTATTAAATATTGTTTGCCATTTGAAGCATTTAATGAGTATTAATACGAAATTTATAAAATATTAATGATATAAATTTCAAACTAAAGATAAAATTAAAAAACATTATATATTAAAAAACCAAAATTTTAGATATCAAAATGACTTTATCTTGTGTTATGTTGACAAAATCCGAAATAATCATTCAAATATTTGTAAATGTTATTATAATTTAATTATTAATCAACATATAGAAGAGATTAATTATTATTTAGAAATTAATTACAGCTCTATATAAAAATAGGCTTTCAAATTAAAAAAAACAATTTTCTCAGATCTTTATTATTCCAAAACTTCATAAAGAACCCATTGAAATAAAAATTGTCGCTAATGGTTACAATACTTATATTACAGCAGCTTCTAAGTAATTGTAAAAAAATATTACAAGATATTATTAATATTTTTAATAAAACTATTATTCTTAAGAATAGTTTAGATATTACTAAGGAAATAAGAGACAAAGATTTATTTGCTATCCACAGATTGAAGACTGTTTAATCGATATACATAGACGATCTAGTTAAGGAATTGTTAATAATATACAAGAATTATATTGTTAATGAATTACTTGCTCACAACAAATTTAAATCTTTAATTAATATTGCACTTTGATAAAATTATATTTATTACTAAGAAAAACAAATTAGGGGTATTTTACAAGGCGGACAAAGGATTAATGATTTGGTTAATATCTACTTTCATTTTTATTAATGTAATTAAGTTTACAGATATAATTTTATAATTTAAAGATAGATTCATGATCTACTTGTTTGGATTTGCAATAAATATTTTGAAGATAAACCTAACTGATATTTTTATTCTATATCTTTAAATCTTATTCAAATTGACAAAAGTAAATATAAAACAAAATATTTAGACACACAATTAAAAATTATTGATAATTGAATTACCAGCAAGATTTATGACAAGAGAGACGTTTTTAAGTTGTATATTAATAAGTTGTCTTTCTGATTGGCTGGAATTCGAGAGATACTCGATCGAATTCGACGAGATGAGACGTTTTTAAATGTATAGACAATCAGTTCGATGACTTTGAAGATGATGTAAAATAATTCTGTTGCGATCATTCTGTGTATCCATGTTACTATGTGTTTATTGTGATGTGATGTTTTATTAAAAAAATGAAATAAATGACAGTATCAATTAGCACTGATTCTTATTTGTTAATCACAAGACTAAATACCTGAAAAGATATAGTACAAAAAATCAAATTATTAAAGTTAAATTTAGACTGTCTGTAATTCTATGTAATTTAAAATGTACAAAATTATAATGTAAAAAAAGTTATTCAATTGATAAAAGTCTAATATAACATGATATTCAAGGATGCATATTAAACATGCAAATAAATAAAAATTAAAGAATAAAACCAGTAATTTTTTTTAAAAAAAAGTACAGTATATCAAAGCCTAATCAATACTTAAGTATATCACATGAGAATATAATTTAGTAATTCAATTGAAAAATAGAGATAAAATAATTCTAAGCTGTCTCAGACTTAGGACTGAGAAAAGTGCGCTTATGCTAGTATTACGGATTCAACCTGTCATCCTTCATGGAATTATAATATGATAAAAAATTAAATTTAAAAACCAAAATAAGCAGTAATACCTAAACTAAACAAAGTTCAACCAAAGAGGAAAAAAAAAGAAGACAAAGGAAAAAAACTCATTTAAACCAATGCGAATTAAGGCATCCTATAAAATAATTTATACCAATTTATACAAATTATCCACCAATTTTAACTATAATAGTTAGAAGACTTTTACCTCATAAACAAATACACATGATGTTCTTAGCCATTCTTTGAATTCATCATGATATTCTTATTATGAGGAAAGCTTTCACCGCCAAACAATTTAATTGATTGACTGATTTTAAGAAACAAAAATTATTTACTTATATTCCTTTATCCTACGAAATCTAAAAATTATTTTTAAAAATATTCATATCTAAATGAAGATCATAAATAATTTTCAAAATATTTTTCTATGAAGTTATAGCAAATGAATCTTCGTTTCGTATGCATATAACATCAAAACTGTTTGT